>CM064493.1:10317020-10599500 GCA_032716605.1 Paralithodes platypus | reverse complement strand
ATATAATAGATATATATATATATATATATATATATATATATATATATATATATATATATAAGACAAAAAAATAACACATTTAACGAAGAACCCCACAACCAACAAAAGAAAACCCCCGAGGAACTAGGAACGAAACCAATAGGTAACCGTCCTGGGAGTAAGGAGGAGGAAGAACTAAAGTAAAGCCAACAACTACGAATGCAGAAATAACAAGAAAAGAAAAAATCACAATGTCCCACATTCAAGTCCCCCACATCATCACCGAGAGTAGCATGAACAAGAAGAACAGTGCCAACTCACCCACAAGGAAGATAAAAGAAAGCAGTAGCAGCAGAAGACATGATAACAGCGAAACCACAAGGAAATATAGCAAACAGAAGATTCAAGATGCCCGCCCTGATCACCAGAGAAAACGTACCCCGGAAAAAGATGAAGGAGAAACTAAAAGAAAGCCAAAAACAACAAAGACGGGAATAATAAGAAATAAGATAAACACGATGCCCCGTATACCAAATTACCCCACATCAACCACAAGAAGAAGGAGAGCAAAATATTCAACTCAGGACAGAAGACAATAAGAGAAGGACATTAACAACAACAAAAGACACACGCATAGTGAAGCCACGTGTACGGGATCATCACCAGCATACTAAAAATAATACCCGCATATATATGCCAGCTACGACTTCTTCCACGCCCTCTACGAACAGCAGACGAGACGCCAGAATTGCCATCATTACTCCAGAACTTCCATCAACACCAGGAAAAAATATCTCCATAATGCCAACATAATGGCTCCCAAGAAAAAATAATATTCAGCCAGGGACAGAAAGACCAGCACCACCATCAGAAGAGAAACCACTTATGCCCTACTTCCACCCAAAGGCCAAATCACTTGTCCGCGAACTTCTAAGGGGACCTCCTAATCCCCTTAGGTCCGCCCCTACTGGACATATGACCTTTTGACCTCGCACACCTACCCCGGGACATCTCAACCAAAGTCGTCACTATTCCGACGAAACCTGAACAAGGCAAGCAATTCTAGGGCTTTCATAACACTGGCAAACTATTGGTGATAGTCCTAAAATGACCCTCCCATTCAAGTAAGAATTGAAGGCATGCCGAATATCCTGAAAGGTCTGAAGGAGTATTTTTTTCCTATTGAGGAATTGTTGTTAGACGTACCATGGTATCGTACTAACATTAAGGTCCACAATAGGGGGGAGGGCGTCGACGGACTGGGGACAGAGGTGCATGGGGGCGGTTCGTTCGTGGCCACCCCTTCGGGGATCACGGCGTCAGGCAATAGATAGATAGATAGATAGATACCTTACGGACATGCCCTGAATTTACTTCTGCTATTAAATACGAACCTCCACAAACTATCGAAGGATATTTGACATTTCAAGGTCATTCGATTAGTCCAGGGCTTTGCGAGACACCGTAACTGGCACTCTGCATATAGAAGTCCTTAGTGCATCTGTCCAACAACATGTTAGCGGACACTTGCAATTAAAAGGTTTAAATACCGTCCCAAGTTCTTTGAACCTCTTATAAAGGTCAGTTGGCAGATTGAGGAACATAGTAATGGTCATGACCTTATTATTTACTCGCGCATTAGCCCGATATGTTGTCACTGTGTCATGACATTTGAGACATCATATTAAAGACCCCACACCAAGAGTACCTGAACAGAACTTCAGCACCGATTAGTATAACGGTCAGGACAGTCGAGAAACTCTAGCTATAGGCTAAACATACTCATGTTAGTCCGATGAAGTGCCTAGTGTCATGACATTTAAGGAGCTTCATTAAGACCCGATACCAACTAATCCAACTGTAACTTAACACCTTATTAGGAGGCTAGGCGGTCTAGGGGACCGTAGCGCCCAGCGGGGTGTTTTTACCCTAAATAGGGTTGTTTACGTGATCATTTTCATGCCTAAATAAGACCCAGAGCGTAAAACAAGTATCTATCCCTGAAAGGGCGTAAACAGAGCTTTCCAATGATACCCGAACCATCCTTGTACGACCGCTGGTTGTCTTGCAACGACTGTGCAACACGAGTGCAAAAACCATGTAATTAGGCACTTTCCCTACATAATTCCCTGTGTAGCGAGTGAGAGATGGGAGGGAAGGGAGGGAGACACCTCAGTTGGTCCACGGTGGTCGTGCGGTGCGGTCATAGGGTTGCTAGGCTCCTCACCGCTCAGCTCTCTCTCTCAGCAACATTACGTGCTGAAAATGGCGCACGACATAAGTTGTGAACCGCCAGTTAGTCCAAATTTCTTTCACACGACATAAGTTGCACGCCACCAATTAAGGGTTAAACAACTGATCCACACGACAGGCCAACCTGGACGGCCCAACGGAGACTCAGACGACCCCAAGCTGTTACCTCAACTCATCACTTCTCCAGCCATATTGAAGGAGTCCATATTGAAAACTAGAAGTAAGTCGATACCAGTGACGAGGTATATAAAATTAGAGTCTACCAATATTGGCTCTGCCTAATTTTCACCAGTGCATTACCAAGTTAGAGTTCCTCAGTATCGACTCTACCTAAATTCCCACAAGTGCGCAAGTGAAGAAACAAAGTTAGAGTCCACACACATTGACTCTGCCTAATTCTCATCAGGCATAAAGAAGTCAGAGGCCACAAATATTGACTCTACCTAAAATCTCAACAGTGCATTCATAAGTTAGTCTTCAAATATCGACTCTGCCTAAACTCCCACTAGTGTAAAAAGTGTGGGAATGAAGCTAGAGTCCACAAATATTGACTCTGCCTAATTCTCACCAGTGTGCAGGTGTATCTAGAAAGTTAGAGTCCATAATCATCGACTCCTATTAAAATCCTCGTCAATTGTATATGTGTCTAGAGTGTTGTAAAATATTTAACTAGCACTATTGTTGTAGACTTACAAGAGTTTTTTTTAATAACAGTTCATTGAGTTTTTTAAGAGGCAAGCTAAACATGTTGTATACCTGATCTCCATCTAGACCCTCGAACATGCTTGGACAGGTTATGTTGTATAAAACCATTATTAATCCATATGTGCCTACCTATGTCTATTTACCTAGAGTTAGATAAATAAAACAACTGTTCATAAATATACTTGGTGTTATAATTATGTATCCTCTATTTGTCTTCTATGCATGTGTTGTATGATCTTTGACTTCTCCAGTTAAGTAGAACCTACCAAACCCAATCTCAAAACCTGGTGAAAACCCTGGTATAAAAAATAAAAAAAAAATACAACTATCCAGCAAAGGAAGGAACTAGCAGTCAAAGCTGGAAAGGCAGAAACGCCTTTAACTGGTACAGAGAATATTATGACCACCTACTGTATATACCTTTAAAGGGGCCCACCTCGCTATTTTTCTCTTTCTCTCCATCTCTCTTTGGCTTGTAACCATTCTGCCCCATTCAGCTTACTGTTTTAAGACGTTTACCCCATCCAGGTGTCAATATTTTCCTGGCGAGCGGTAGCAAGCCAGCACATATATATTTTTGTTTTGACAGCAAGCTAAATTTGTACATTTTTTCGATAGAAATATTTCTCCGGTGAAGCCGGATTTCTCCATACAATGCTGGCTCGCTATCGTTCGCCAGGAAGATATCGACACCTGGATTGGGATTAAAGTCTTAAAACAGTTGGCTGATCGGGCTTCGAACTATCTCACTTAACCCTTTTTTGTACCACAGATCTTTCTTAAACTGCACAAAATCGTCTAAAATATAGTTAGAATATAACTAAAAAAACGTCACCGTTACAGAAGGGGTTAAGGGGAGATGGGCTGGTTTTTTGCACCACATTCTCCTTCGTGTTTATCCCCATTAGTTTTGAGATTTTAAGACGTTCGGCCCATTAGTTTAACGATTTTAACACCTTTCGCCCCATTTCGTTGTCAATTTTAAGACCTTTTGTGCCATTTAGGTGTCGTATATTTTCCTGACGAACGATAGTGAGCCTGTAATTTTGGGAGAACCGGCCTTTGGCCGGGATTTTTTTTTACCGAAAAATTTACAAATTAATCTAGAAGGGGGATCTAATAAATGTTTTTTTTAAAGTTTGATGGAGGTCTAGGGAGGAAACTAGAAAAATAGAGAGATACATAATTGAACAAATAATTAAGCCCATATCACCTTAAATGGCTAGATTTGTGTGGACATTATAAATACCCTATCCACACTCATTATTTTTTAGGATAATTTCTTACGGCGTACTCATGCTAAAGGGGGTGTTTTTCTGGACTTTCATGTTTAGCCCCATTAGTTTTGAGATTTTAAGACGTTCGCCCCATTAGTCTGTCGGCTTTCAGACCTTTCACTCAATTTATTGTGAATTTTACGACCTTTCGTGCCATTAAGGTGTCAATTTTATCCTGGTGAGCTATATCGATCCTGCAATTTTAGGATAAAGCTGTCTTCCTCCAGAACATTTTCGTACCGAATAAGTTACAAATATATCTATTAAGAGGGGTCTAATGTGGTTTTTTTGTTTTTTTTTTAAGCTTGATGGAAGTCTAGACCGGCAACTAAAATAACAATAATAATAATAATAATAATAATTAAAGTTGCAAGCAACGTTGTGCGGGGTTCGAGCGGGGTTGCACGCAGGGTATTGTGTTGGATACAAGGGCTGTTCCACATAATGTATCAAAATATCATGTATCTTATCGGGCATGGAGAAAGTACAGAAGGAATATAGTGTAGCCATTTTGGCTATGGCCACTTAGACCATTAAGGAGTGTGACCATTTTAGTTAAAGCTATTAATCCTGTACGAGTTGTTGTTGTTCCCTAAGCTGCCTGGCCGAACAGCCCCGAGTCCCTGAGGAAGACCATGGCCATGATCGGGCTTACCCACAGAGCTCTCATTGAGTGTAGATTGTGTTGTTGGCGTAAGTGGTTGTGTGAAATGCAGTCTTCTATGATGTGTTTAATGGTATGGGGTGCTGTGTTACATCCCGGGCAGGCGTCGACAACGGAGTCATCCAGTCTCTTCTGATAGCTCAGGAGAGCTGGATGGTGTCCGCATCTCAGCCTGGCCAGGTGGACTCTGTCCTCGCGAGGAAGGGAGGATTCGGAAGGATGGATTTCGGGAGGTCGTGCTTGCAGCTGCGTGTTGTCTGTGAGTGAGTGGATGGATCGGCGAGAGATATGAGTATGGATGTGCTTTTGGAAGTTGGTTCGGGGTGGGCAGGGAGGGAGAGAGGACAGTAATTATGTGTGATACCGTGTGCTGGGTGTTGTTTTGATATTTCTTGGTGTCTGTGGGTGTGTTGCCATGTAGTTTAGTGGGTGGTCTTGGTTCGTGGAGGCTGCTGCCAGGAATTGAGTGCCTCTCATGTCCAGATGGTCTTTGACTTTGAGGATTTTGGTTTCTTGATGTAGGTGATCTGTGGGTGCAGTAGCTGTGCAGCCTGTAATGATCTTCAGGGCTTTGTTTTGAATAGTCTGTAAGGTCTTATGATGTGTTTCAGCTAGGTTAAAAGCCCAGGCTGGGCTTGCGTATTCCATCACTGATCTTATGTATTGTTTATATACTGTGGTGGTAGTTTCTTTGTTGTGTCCAAATTTTGTGTGAGCAAGTGACCTGAGGGCGTTAAGTCTGGGTGTCAGTTTCTTTTTAATGTTTGTGGTGTGCTGTTTGAATGTCATATGAGTATCATATGTTACTCCTAGGATTTTGGGTGTGTGTATGTGTTAGGGGTGTGTTGTTTATGGTGAGTTGAGGGATGTATTCGTGTTCTCCTGTCCAGCTTGTGAGCAGGGTTGCGGTGGTTTTGGCTGGGGCTAGATTAAGTCTGTTTGTAGTGCACCAGCCATGTAGTGTGTTGAGATAGGGTTGAAGGAGATCTGTTGCTCTTTTTTGGTCATGGTGTGTGCATGTGAGTGTTATGTCATCTGCATAGGAGGCTAAGTTTATTTGGGGCGTATTGGGTGTAGTTATATCGTGCATGTACAGATTGAAGAGTGCGGGCGATAGGACGGATCCTTGTGGGACTCCGTTTGGAAAGTTTCTGATTTTAGATGACTGACCGGCAAAAGATACGTGTGCACATCTTCCTGCTAGGAAGTTGGCCAGCCACCATTTTGTGTTGTTGTGCATGTTTGTGTTGTAGATTTTGTTTGTTAGGTTGTGGCGGGGGATGGCATCGAAGGCTTTACTAATGTCGAGTGTGGCTAATAGTGATCTGTGTGGTGGTCTAGCTGAGTTGATGCCGTCAAAAGTTCTTTGTGTAAGGTCTGTGAGAAGTGTGTTTGTGGAGTGCAGTTGCCTAAAGCCATGTTGTGTTGGAGCTAGGGGTAGGTCGGGTGTAATTAGTTGTAATACTAGGCGTTCCATGACTTTGGAGGGGGAGCAAAGGAGTGTGATGGGGCGGTGCGAGGAGGGTAGCGTGGGGTCTTTGTTGGATTTGGGGAATGTGGTGATGAGACCATGCTTCCAAATGTCTGGTATTGTGTTGTGTGAATAACTGTAGTTTGATATGTTAGTGAGTGCTTGTATGCCTTGTGGTCCCAGGTGTCTGATGTGTATGTTACTTATGTTGTCTAGGCCACAAGTGGGTGAGTGCTTGAGATTGTTGATGATATGCTTTGTCTGGTGATTGGTGAAGGGTGTATAGTCAGGGTCTGTGGGGAATTGTCTCTTACGTCGGATGACACGTCGGTCGTCTTTGTAAGGTTTTAGGTGGCTGACATGTGAGAAGTGATTGATGAGAATGTTTGCTTGTTGTTTACATGAAGGAGTAGAGTCTGTTGTTGTGATTGCAGCATGTGATTGTGTTGTGTTGCTGTTGGAAAGTGTGATGCTGTTTAGTGTTTTGTAGAGTTTCTTGGGGTTTGTTTTGTGATCAAGTGTTTGTAGGAAGTTATTCCAATTTAGTTTTTGTTGTTCTTGTATTTTGTTGTTAGTTTGGGTGTTGAGTGCTTGAATTTGTTGTGTGATGTCTTGTGTGTGGGGTGCTGGGGAGTGTTTCAGTATGTCGCGTTGTCTGATGAGGTTTTGAATTTCTGGTGTGAAGTTGGGGTTGTGTCTTTTTCTGTTACCTCTTGGAATGTGTTTCTTGTCAGCGTTTTGGATAGTTTTATTGAGTATGTGTACAGCATTGTTGATGTTAGTGATGGGTGTACTGTTTAGAGTTGTGAAGTGTTGTTCTGTCTCATTTGTGAATGCTTCCCAGTTAGCTCTTTTATAATTGGTGTATGTGTGTTTGTGGCTAGCTGGGGTGAGTCTGGTTTTGGTGGTGATAATGATCGGGAGGTGGTTAGAGCCTAAGGTTCTGACCACCCTCCAGGATGTTGTGGGGGCGAGTTCTGGGGAGCAAAAGGTGATGTCTGGAGATGATGGGTTATAGAGGGCTTGGTGAGGAATATGGGTATGTTGATGGATGTCGTTAAGGATGATGAGGTTATCAGTTTGGTTTTGTAGTACCAGCCCTCTGTCTGTGTCGGGGTTGTCGACAAACCAGGCCGACGTCTTGGTGTTGAAGTCACCACCCAGGATGATGTGTGGGGTGTTTGTGATGTGTTGTAAGTGTGGTCTGTATTAATTTGGTACTGTAGGGGATGTATGTGTTTATGATGGTTATGTTGGAGTTGTTGCCAGTGCATATTTTAATTGATTGTATTTCTGTTGTGTTATCATTTGGGGGGAGGAGGGATTTGGTTTGTACACTGGTAACTATGTATGATATTTCTTTGTGTACCAGGGTGATGAGTCCACCGCCTCCGCCGACAGCCCGGTCTTGTCTGATGGTGGTGAAATCATGAAATGTGGGTGTTTTTTTGTGTTGTGCGGAGTTTTGCTTCTTGTAAGATGGCAATGTGTATGTTGTGTTGTTTGATGAAGTGTGAGAGTTTGTGTTTCTTTGTGTTGATGCCATCTATGTTCAATTGGAGAATGTTAATGTTATGTGCACGATGTATGTTGGGTGCTGCTGCACGAGGAGGGGATGGGGGTGGGGGTGAGGGAGGGGCTGGGGGCTGGGATGGGTGAGGTGGGGGTGGGGATTGGGGAGCAGGAGATGGGGGTTGGAATGGATTAGGATGGGGTGTGGTGTGTTGAGTTGAGGATGTGGATGGTATGGGAAGGTTAGGTGGGTTAGGGAGGAGAGGTGGACGGGTTTTAGGGGGGGAGTGGATGATATGGGAAGGTTAGGTGGGTTGGGGAGGAGAGGTGGACGAGTTTTAGGCGAGGGATTTGACTGGGAGAGGGAGGGGCATGAGGAACAGGTCCAGGTGTTCGTGTAGTGTTTCTTGGAGGCAAGTGTTGTGCAGGTGAAGTGGGTCCAGTTCCTGCATGAATTGCAGAGAACTGAACCCTTAGTGTGGCGACTTGTAGTGATGGGTTTTGAGCAAGTTGGACATATGTATGTGTAGCTGGGTCCTGGGTTGCTCTCAATGTCTCCAGCTAGAAGAAGTCTTTGAGAAATGACAGCCGGAGAGTCATTTCTCGGTGTAGGAAAAACTGTGTGATGTGTGTGTGTGGTGTGAGAGGTGTGGAAATTCCCGGCGCGACCGAAGCCGCTCCAAGGACTCCTGTATGAGTAGGCATAATTGCCCGAAATTGCCTTCATTCCCTGCTCATTTTCATGCATAAGCAAAAGCCAGAGCGTAATACAATTATGTATTCGTGAAAGTACGGTAATAGCTTTCAAATTACTCCTGAATCATCCCTGTACGACATCTGGGTTTCTTGTAAGGATCTTGCAAACGAAGGGCAAAATTTCTAAAAATTACCAAATCCGATAGGCGAAATCGCTAAATATTACCAACTATTTTCTGTTTTCGCTATGTGTGACGCTGCACATAAGTGAGCTCTCTCTCACACAAACCTCAGTGTTGTGGCAGGGCCTGTAGGCTCCGGCTGACGTCCATCCGTGCTGCTTGCAAAAGCTGGCCTGGCTCACAGGCTACAAAATAGCCGGAAAATCGTCTCCGTCATATGAGGGGCCCCGCGGGAATTGGGTTAAGAAGTGTGGTTGTTTTGATTATTTGATAGGGTCACCATAAGGGTAATGGTGTGGCATTTTTTCTGTACAGAAGCTTGGCCTTTTTGGTTGGGGCTTCTTAGGAATGCGACCTTTTTCGTTAGCCATGGAGAAACTGCAGAGGTACAAATTATTATAAGCAACCTCATGTTAACCCTTAACCTGACAAGCGCTAAATAGACCTAGGGGCTAGGGTAGTTATTTGTGCATTTCTAGCCTTGGATTCTGACAGAATTCGTTATATTTACAATATAGAGCATTATTTGTTTTCGGTATGCTTTTATTTTACATATATGATGTATATATGAACCTTCAAGAGTGCTAAAATAAATGGGAAAAGCATTTGGGTGGTGAAAAACGAAGATATTGGCCACCCAGTCATAATCTCAGGCGAGAGAGAGCCACAGGCAACCCTCCTCTCTCGCTGTCTGTGAGGTAACTGAGACGAGCGGGGCGGTGTGGGCCGGTGTCTGGGTGTTGCATAACGATCTTTTCTGCAACCCACTTGTGCTACATTATCGCGGGAGAGAAAAATAACCGATAAATGATGATAAGAGGAAAAATAGGTGATAATTGAGGAGGGGAGGGAGGGGGGAATAAGGAGGGGAGGGGGGTGGGTGAGATTTACATGGATGAGTACTGGAGGGGAATTATCTCACCTGGAGACAAATTCCTTTGTTTTGATAGGCCCTTTTTTTTTATGGAAGGCTTTTTTTATGGTCTTGCTTCCGTGAGGCCTATCGCGTTCCCTATAGGAAGCCTTCCGTGAGGCCTATAGCGCTTGCCGGGTTAAAAAGCGGCTCACCACATAAGTTGAGTTGAAAAAACTGGCAAAAAACGGGTGAAAAAAGGGTGGAAATCGAGTGAAAATGGGTGGGATAGTAATGATCCATACGTCCGACATCTGTGGCCTCCCGGCCCACACTAACTCCAGTTCCCCCACCGCGCGGGAGGATGACAGTGTAACCAATAGTTCGCTAAAAGTGAGCAAGGTAGCAAAATCAGCTAAACTTCCATCTTCGAGGTAACACTGTCAGTGCTCCACGAGTGCTACGTAGCTGTATGTGGCGTCATTGTGTAGCGATTTCCACCTAGTTTTCGGCGCAATACAGTTCCTTTCATACTGATGGTTGATATAGCAGTCAGAACGGCCTGAAAAGGCCCAAAACGGCCACAGAGGGCCCGCTAGACAAGGGTTAAAAATATCTTATATATTTTTGTTTAGCTTTACTTGGCATTCCTCTTCCTCTATGTATCTAGCAATTTAACCCCCTCAAACTCCTTATGACCCCGGGCCAAAAAAGCTCTAAAAGACGATCGAGTGATAACTCAAGCGAGCTTGAAATACGCAGGCGTTTCGTTCATGGTCACCCTTTCGGGGATCAAGGTGTCCGGCAATATATACCGGTAGGCTATAGATAAATTCATTTTTGGGCTATTTCTTCCATTTTATTTATCCTGTTAACCCTCCAGCCCCGGCTATGTAATATATATATATTCCCCGAAACCTGGGTGTTTTGGCCGAAAAATGTCTACGCCTAGGCTACCATATCTTTGTTATTCTGACTGCTTCCGCATTCCCGCGCATCCCCAAGCGCAGATGTGTTTATTACCTGTAGAATGGCGTTAAGTAGAGCTCTCTAAGTCAAGTGGTTGAGTTGTGATGATGATTTCAGTGGAGATAACTTTATGGCAAAAACAGCCACTTTACACTACTTTTCGATACTTAACAACAACATACAGGCACACACGAACAAGTGACGCACTCATTCTTGTGGCCGGAGATGCGGGGCGTCGGTCCAGCCGGCTGTTGTTTACATGCGTCGGACCGACGCCTCGCACACCAAGCTCACAGGCTTTCAACCACTGGGCGTTAAAGAGTCCTTCCGGGCAGCTCGTGTATGCTTTTTATGGGCGTTCAAGAGCCCTTCCGGGAACGAAGGGTTAAAGTGCTTGATTGATTTTTGTGCTAATGTAGTTAGTATTTGGTGTCATTTTACATATTTCAGCTAAATCTGAAGAGCACATGCAATTTATTTGTGCATGTTCAGTAAGTATTGCTGGGGAAAGGGTTAACGTATTCATCTTTTGGGGTATTTATTCTATGTTTTTATCCTGTTTCTGTGATTGATTGAGTTTTGTGCTAATGTAGTTGGTATTTGGTATAATTTTACATATTGTAGATAAATCAGAAGAGCACATGCAATATATTTGGGCATTTTCAGTCAGTATTGCTGGGGAAACGGTTAACATACAGCATTCATCATAGGAAGGGAAGAGGATGTGTAGCTCAGATCTTTGCCCTGAAATATGTTGTGGAGAAATATCTTGAGAAGGGACAAAAGTTATATGCTGCCTTCATGGACTTGGAGAAGGCCTATGACAGAGTTGATAGAGAAGGTACCGGTATGTAGAAAGTACTTGGAATATACGGAGCAGATAGCAAGTTGCTGAAAGCAGTGAAAAGCATGTATGTGGGTGCAAAGGTGTCAGTATGTGATGAGAATTAGCAGAGCGAGTTCTTTGATCTGAATTTTGGGTTAAAGAAAGGGTGTGTGATGTCCCCGTGGTTGTTCAATATATACTGAACTGTATATGGATGGAGTCATAAAAGAAATGCAAGGATGAGCAGTGGATGTTGGTGTACCACTAATAAGGGAAGGCAACGAGTGGAATGACAGAGTTGATAGAGAAGGTATGTGGAAAGTACTGAGAATATATGGAGTACCGGTAGATGGCAAGTTGCTGAAAGCAGTGAAGAGTATGTATGAGAGTGCAAAGGTATCAGTACGTGTGAAGAATGAACAGAGGGAGTTCTTTGATCTGAATGTTTGGTAAAGCAAGGGTGTGTGATGTCCCGATGGTTGTTCTATATATACAGTATATGGATGGAGTCATAAAAGAAATACAAGGAAGAGCAGTGTATGTTTGTGTACTGCTGTTTGCTGACGATACGAATGGGAGTTGCAGGGTCTGGTAAATATGTTTGGAACAGTGTGCGAAAAATGGAATCTGAAGGTAAATGCGGGGAAGAGCAAGGTTATGGTCTTCGAAAGGGGTGAAGCCACAGAGTGTGAGGTGAAGTTGAACGGTCAGGCTATGGAGATTGTCAGCTCATTTAACCTGACAAGCGCGATATAGACCTAGGTGCTAGGGTAGTTATTTGTGCATTTCTAGCCCTGGATTCTGACAGAATTCGTTATATTTACAATATAAAGCATTATTTGTTTTCGGTATGCTTTTATTTTACATATATGATGAACCTTCAAGAGTGCTAAAATAAGTGGGAAAAGCATTTGGGGGGTGAAAAACGAAGATATTGGCCACCCGGTCATAATCTCAGGCGAGAGAGAGCCACAGGCAGCCCTCCCCTCTCGCTGTCTGGGAGTCAACTGAGACGAGCGGGGCGGTGTGTGCCGGTGTCTGGGTGTTGCATAACGATCTTTTATGCAACCCACTTGTGCTACATTATCGCGGGAGAGAAAAATAACAGATAAATGATGATAATAAGAGGATAAATAGGTGATAATTGAGGAGGGGGGGGGAGGGGGGAATAAGGTGGGCAAGGAGGGGAGGGGGAGGGGTGAGAAACACATGGATGAGTACTAGAGGGGAATTATCTCACCTAGAGACAAAATCCTTTGTTTTGATAGGCCCTTTTTTTTTTTTGGAAGGCTTTTTTTATGGTCTTGCTTCCGTGAGGCCTATCGCCTTCCCTATAGGAAGCCTTCCGTGAGGCCTATCGCGCTTGCCGGGTTAAGTATCTTGGCAGTGTACAGAGTAAAGATGGGAGTATGGATGAAGAAGTGTGGGAGAGGGTGCAACAGGGGAAGAGGGTTGTAGGAATGCTGAAAGCAGTAACATGAAATAGGGTGGTCAGCATGGAACTGAAGAAGTCATTGCATGACAGTGTGATAATCCCGACACTGACTTACGGAAGCGAAGCATGGACGTTGTTGGAGAGATTCAAACCAAGAGTGAAAGGGATGGAAATGAGTTACTTGAGAAGTGTGTGCAGAGTTACATGGAGGGATAGACAGACGAATGAGGAAGTACGAGAGGTGTGGTGTGAATGGACTGGAAAGTGCGAAAAAGAACACTTTGAGATGGTTAAGCCATGTGGAACGTATGGGAAGCGAGAGAATGACTAAGAGCGTGTACGAGTGAGGTGGAAGGACAGAGGGAGAAATAAACCGAGAGAGAGGTGGAAGGATGGAGTTAAGAAGTATATGCGTGAAAGCGGTGCTGGATGGGAGGAGGGGCGTCGACTGACTAGGGACAGAGGTGCATAGGGGTGTTTCGTTCGTGGCCAATCCTTCGGGGATCAAGGCGTCCGTCAATAGATAGATAGATAAATTCATCTTTAGGGCTATTTCTTACATTTTCTTTATCCTGTTAGTGTACTTTATTACATTTTTTGGTAATGTAGTTGGTAATTGGTGTAATTTTACATATTTCAGATAAAGGATGTCAACAGAATAACAAATGATGAGCTGAAGAGACGTTTAGGTATAAAGAGTATTAGCGAGGAGATGCGTACAAGTAAACTGGGATGGTATCGACATGTGGAGAGAATGGATGAACAAAATTGGGTGAAAAGATGCAGGTCTGCGATTGTGGAGGGAGCTACACCAAGGGGGGGACCGAGTAAGACCTGGGATCGGACTATACGTGCCGATCTCAAATCCAAAAACTTGACAAGTAAAGCATCCCTTAACAGGGTTGCCTGGAACGCCGCCATTAGGAAAAGAGACAAACTGCACATCTGTGTGGAGCAATCAGTCTTAAAATGTTATGTACATATGTATGTATAAATCTGAAGAGCAAATGCAATCTATTTAGGCATTTTCAGTCAGTATTGCTGGGTAAAGGGTTAACATATTAATCTTTTGGAGTATTTCTTCCATTTATTTATCCTGTTAGTGAGTTTTATTGATTTCAGTGCTACTGTAGTGGTATTTGGTGTAATTTTACATATTTTACATAAATCTGAAGAGGACATGCAATATATTTGGGCATTTTCAGTCAGTATTGCTGGGGAAACAGTTAGCATACTGTAGTCATCTTAGGAAGGGAAGAGGATGTGTAGCTCAGATTTTTGCCCGGAAATGTGTTGTGGAGAAATATCTGGAGAAGCGACATTTATGGAGTTGGAGAAGGCCTATGACAGAATTGATAGAGAAGGTATGTGGAAAGTACCGGTACCGGTACTGAGAATATACGGAGTAGATGGCAAGTTGCTGAAAGCAATGAAGAGCATGTATGAGGGTGCAAAGGTGTCAGTATGTGTGGATAATTAACAGAGCGAGTTCTTTAATCTGAATGTTGGGTTAAAGCAAGGGTGTGTGTGATGTCCCCATGGTTGTTCAATATATACCGGTACAGTATATGGATGGAGTCATGAAAGAAATACAAGGAAGAGCAGCGGATGTTGGTGTACCGCTGATAAGGGAAGGAAACGAGTGGAAGTTGCCTCAACAGTACAGTACCGGTACTACTGTTGCTGACAACACAGTTCTGATGAGCGATAGTGAATGGGAGTTGCAGGGTCAGGTAAATATGTTTGGAACAGTGTGTGAAAAACGGAATCTGGAGGTAAATGCTAGGAAGAGCAATATTATGGTCATTGAAAGGGGTGCAACCATAGAGTGTGAAGTGAGGTTGAACGGCTATGAAGAATGTCAGCTCATTTAAGTATTTGGGCAGTGTGTTGAGTAAAGATCTGAGTAGGCCTATGGATGAAGAAGTGTGGGAGAAAGTGTAACAGGGGAAGAGCGTTGTAGGAACTCTGAAAGCAGTAAGAAGAAATAGGGTGGTCAGCATGGAAGTAAAGAAGTCCTTGCATGACAGTGTGGTAATCCCAACATTGACTTATGGGAGGGAAGCATGGACGTTTCTGACTGGGATTGATCATTGATAATCATCAGTTATGCTAGTTGGAAAATTAGTGGGGTAGAATGTAGAGTTCGGGTGTACCGCCAGCCTTGTTTACACTACGCGGAGTGGCGGCGGACGCTGGCCATCATGTTCCCGTCTATTTGACTGCTTTTGGATACAATAATAGGTTGAGGGGGGTCACCCCCCCATGACATATTGTCATCATGATATATACTGTATTGCCAGCAGGAGGCAAATAACGGATAAAAACGCCTTCAAAATAGACGCGAACTAAAGGCTGGTTCACACATAGCCGAGTCGGTGTGCGAGTCCAACACGAGTGATGAAATTTTGCTATTCAGCAATGACTCGTCGATACTCCTCAACACTCGTATAGACTCGTGCTACGCTCGTGTATACTCTTTGTTTACTCCACACACTCGTGGGTACTCGCCACGGGGTCCAAAAATGTCATGCATGCATGAAATTTTGGGGTCCCGTGGCGATTAGCCTACCCACGAGTGTGCCCAAAATACGTGTAGACTCGTGCATATGTGTTCACTCGTGTTTGACTCTGAATAATTTCGTTATTCGTGTTAACTCGTGTTGACTCGTGTAAATCCGTGTAACACTCTTTGGTGATTCGTCGCTTTTCGTCATCATTTCGATGTTGACGAAGCAACACGTGTCTACACGCAACAACACGTATGTAACACACATGCAACACGTATCAACAAGAGTAGAAAGCACGAATGTGAGTGCCAAAATTTGGTGCCTCCATGATGCCAGAGTTTACACGATTCAAACACGAGTGAAAACACAAGTAAACAAGAGTAAACACGATCCACTGAGAAAAAAACATGAGTGTAACACGAAAAAGCAAGTGTCATTTGAAATACCGTTATTTCAAAAATGTAGGACGAATCAACGAGAGTTTACACGGATGTAACACGAGTCAACACGTGTGCAACAGAGATCCAACGAGAGTCAACGCCTTGTCTTTCGTGTCGATCCGTATAACAATCGTGTTGATCCGTGTAACAATCGCGTTGACTTGTGTTAGACTCGTCCATACTCTTTGTTTACGTGCCCTGGAATGTGGCCATTATTTTTCAAATTTTTGACACTCGTGTTGGGTTCGTGATACACTCGTTTTGACTCTCAGTTACTCGTATAGACTCTTGCATGAACACGTGTTGACTCGTATTGACTCGAGTTAATTCGTGTTACACCCCCCTTGACTCGGGAGCAATTGCTACTCGCGGCCGACTCAGCCTCCAGCGACGGCGATAATCGACGAGTGTGACTCGTGTTGGACTCGCGCACCGACTCGGCTATGTGTGAACCAGCCTTTAACTACGGTGATCGACATATGTAAACATGACGACGACGGTGTCGGCGTCGGACACTTGCGATAATGTTCCCGTCTATTTTGAATGCCATTTGATACAATAATATGTTGAGGGGGGGCTTTGCCCCCATGACGTGTTGTCATTATCATATATATTGCCAGTAGGGGGAAAACAACCAAAAAAATTGCCGCAAAGCCCTCCCCTCAACATATTATTGTATCCAATGGCAGTCAAAGTAGACGGGAACATGATCGCAAGCGTCCACCGCCGCCGTCGCCGTCATGTTTACATGGTCGATCGCCGCAGTTACTGTAAGTTCGCGTTTATTTTGAGTTTTTGACGACGATTTTCTTTGGTTAGGCCTATTTGCCCCCTGCTGGCAAATTATATGATGATGACAATATGTCATGGGGGGTGTTTGCCCCCCTCAACATATTATCGTATCCAACGGCATTCAAAATGGATGGGAACATGATGGCAAGCTTCCGTCGCCGCTCTGCGCAGTGTAAACAATGGTCGCGGTACGCCCGAACTCTACATTCTACCCGGCTAGGCCTATATTATAGGCTACAGTAAATAAGTAGGCTAGGCTATTTTATCTATAGGCTATGCCTAGTCTAATATTACAATTATTATGTTCCTTCCAACAACCAACTATACTCCTAAAATCGATTAATGAAATTTACAAACACATGTGGCAGTCCGTGGATTCGAATCCAGGATGCTCACACCGAAAATCAACACCTTATGCATCGCACCACGTAGACAGTTAAAGAATGGTGGACACTGCCTACGATTTATTAGGTAGCATTTAAATTGACTACAGCAGGACTTACCCTTGACCAGGTATAGGCTATCCTAGTGTTTACTAGGCCTATACCCCTTTGAAAGGACATTAGCCTAGCCTAGCCTAACCTAACAACCTTACCTAACCTATTATAGTAGGCTATTATGGGTGGGGGCTGCCGCCCCCACACCCCGATATTTGGTGTATTTGTCTATTTTGTCTGTGAAGTGGGAATTTTTTCAATTTGTCGATAACGAAAATCACCATGCGGACTATAGCCTATGGAGAAAAATATGGCGAATCTATTGTTGCCTATTATCTCTAATAAATTGTTTCTCATAATGCTGCAGTAGTGTCGTTTAAAATACCAACCATTTAATTGTGTGCCTTTAAAAATTACCTAAATTAGGCTATAGGCTACTGGAAGATTAGAAGAATCTTTAAGAAAGACTGGGTTAGGGTTATTGTCGTGCCAAAGCTAGATTATAGCCTAAATATAAAAGGAAGTGAATAAAATGAAATATGCCGAAAAAATCGCCGTCAAAATAGACGCGAAGTTAACCACGGCGATCGCCCTATGTAAACATGACGACCGTACACCCGGTAACTACATCCATCCCATTAAAAGTTACTGTGGGACACAAAATATGTTGAGGGGGTCTCTGTGGCTCTGCCCCCCCACGTCGGCCCGTCACGTATTATGATGTACGGTAAGTCATCATCATCTGTGCTAATTCATAGGATCCCCAATTAAGAACAAAGTCAATCAACAGACGAAATAAGCTCCCAAATTACAATAACATAGTGGCCCGCCGTTTATGGGCGACTTTTTACACGTCATTTTAAATGTTACTTTCCTGCCCTGGTCTAGGCCTAATAGATTTTTCCAAAGAATCAAACTTAAATTAAAAGGAAGTAGCCTAGCCTACAGTTTATAGGAAGGCTATTCCAACATGCATTCCAGAACTTAGGCTAGCCTAGGCCTAGGCTATATGAAAATTTGTGGGTGGTCTGCCAAAAAAGAATCACTAGGCCTATTAGGCTATGGGTAGGCTAGTATGGGGTGCATTTTGCAAATCTTCTGAACTCTTAGGCCTAGGCTAGGCTAAATTAAAACTCACATAATCTGAGTAAAACCAGCACTAGAATTTTGTCTTGTCTTGTCTTGGGGGTTAAGGGCAACCTCAGGCGAATACTCGCCCGCTCCGGCCCTACCGTAGTCGCGGAGATCCTATGTCATAATTTAAATTAGTTTATAGTTAAGGTTAAAATTCACCACCATGTCACTTTCACTCTAGGTCATTCGTAGAACCGTAACACTGTAAAGGCAACAACCCAATAGCAGGTCATCAGGTGGCGAACCAGAGACCTACAAACCGCGGTACTAGGGCCAGAGCAATGTCTTGAAGCGAGGTGCCCTTATCAACCAACCCCAGACAATCCAGTAGGAGCTGTCGGAAGGAATCCATCTTTGAAGCCAGAAAGGGACGCCCATCCACATGCTCAGTGACGGGACGAGGCGAGGCTTAGGAGGCATATGTAGGACGACCAGATGTAGGATGTGGAGGGGAAGAGGTACCGTACGACGATACATGGGATGCGGAGACTGCGGAGGTAAGAGCTCGTCAAAGTCATACGGTTCCTCAGGACCTCAACAATAACTGGGGGACGGCCGGTGCAGGCAATGGTCGATCGCCGTAGTTAATATAAGTTCGCGTCTATTTTGACGGCGATTTTTGTTGTAGTTAGGCTAGGCCTAGGCTATTTGCCCCCTGCTGGCAATATATATGATGATGACAATATGTCATGGGGGGATGATTGACCCCCTCAACATATTAGTGTATCCAACGATCTCTAACCTCTGTATCTCAAAAAGGGCTAGAGCAAATTGGCTGTAAATTTCCACATCTAGGCTATTCCTTGACAGATTTGCGCCCTCCAATTAATATTTATTAGCATAAATTCAGCCTAGTTTAGCCTATAAAACAAAAACTAACATTTGTTTAGCCTAGGCCTACATATAAAAAGAAAAAACCCACTCGTACTGCAATTATAAGCATAAATATGAGTACCGTATCTAAGTTACCGGTACAAAGCAAATGTTTTTGTATAGCCTAAAATAAACCATAAAGTTGTCATCTTTCAACTGTTGAGGTCATAAATATAAAAAAATCTAATACATTAGGAAAAAATGCGTTAAGAGTTGTGTTAGCGTGTCTATCGTCCCCTTTACTTACGTAGTCGCACGCTCGCAGTTACATTCGCGTCTAATTTGACTGTGGTTATTTGCCCCTGCTGGTGATATATGATGATGACAATAAGTCATAGGGGGATAAAGCCCCTTCAACCCATTATTGTATCCCACGGCCAGGCGTTGGGTAAATTGTTTTGTTACCGGCCGGCGGATTGAGGGTGGCTTTACCAAGTTTACCCCAGCAGTTAAATTAGAAGCGAATGTAGGCCTAACTGCGAGCGTGCGACTAGGCTATATAAACAAAGCTTTTGGTATGCCCACAACTACAACTCTTACCAAAACTGCAATTAGCCTATTTTTGTTTGTTTTTCAGTCTAGGCTAAATTGTGGAGGCTAGGCTAAATTATTTAGCTGCAATTAGCCTAGCCTATTTTTGTTTGTTCTTTCAGTCTAGGCTAAATTGTGGTAGGCTAGGCTAAATTCTTTAACATGTGTACTATTGTGTAGGCCTGTGCTTTCCAATAGAAGTAAAAATATGTAGCCTAGCCTAATTCAATTTTACTAAAACCCAAGCCTACCTGAATATAGCCCTATGCAGAGCTCAACAGCAAAAACAAAAACAAATATGTTGAGCAGTGAAATAAAATTAAGCTAAGCCTGTTTTCTCATAGGCCTAATAACCTAATGAAGTATCCTATAGCCTAACCTAATTTAAGTTATTTCACAAAATACTAATAGGCCTACCCAGCCCTCCTCATGCATTATTTTCCATTGTTGTTGTTGTTGTTGTTCCCCAAGCTGCATGGCCGAACAGCCCCAAGGCCCCGAGCAATTCCAAGGCCAGAACCGAGCGCCCCCACAGAACCCTCCCTGCCGACCACAATAAAGCCTGGGTGACCGAAGCCACTCCATGGCGGGGAGCTGAGGAGGGTGCAGAAACGCCCGGGAAACCAAAGCCCCACCCAGGGCCCTGTGCCCCTCAGCAATTATGAAGAGAAAGTTGAGGGGCAAGGGAAAAATGTGACGCTTTGGCTTCCAATCTTGGTAGATTGGGAGTCAATCCACGGAAAAGACGCCGTCACTTGAGATCTAGAAAATATATAAATTAAAGGAACAGTCAGAGTAAGCTATGGGTATGGCAGAGATCGCTCAGTTCTCACTCTGATAGACCAGCCCATCACCACATGACTAGAACCCAATCCTCTCAGCATCAGCTAGGAAAGGCCCTAGAAAGCCGCCTTTGGCGGGGGGATAGCTCCCCTATTTCAACCCCTTTCGGGGTCGGGCACCCGCCCGATTTTCCATTGTAAAATAAGTTTGTGCTTAACTGCAGTAATGAAAGGTAGCCTATAAATAGGCGAGCCTATGTTGGCTGTGCAATTGTCTCGATTTGACCATTTTTACCTAATTAGGCCTAAAGCAGCCTGAGCCTATTCCCAACCCCCAAACAGTATCCCATGTTAAGCCAAGCTAGGCCTAGTCTAGTATTACAATTTAAGGTAGCATTGAAGGAGACTACAGCAGGACTTACCTTTGACCGGGTATAGGCTATCCTAGTGTTTACTAGGCCTATACCCCTTTGAAAGGACATTAGCCTAGCCTAACCTTACCTAACCTATCATAGTAGGCTATTATGGGTGGGGGCTGCCGCCCCCACACCCCGATTTTTGGTGTATTTGTCTATTTTGCCCCCTGCTGGCAATATGACGATGACATGACAAGTTTTTCATTCCTCTTTCTATGTTTTTCCCCTTCAGTTCTTATTCTGTCTCATTCGGTTGTCCTCCGGACGGCCTATATCATATGCCACCCTGGCCTGGCTAGGTTATTAGCTCCTGACCTGATTTGTGTCGGTCGCTGATGCGGTCGAGCTGACTCGATTTCCCTCGGTGTGTGTATTTTTTGTGCATTTCGGTGCGATATATTTTTTTCATAGACCTGATCTCTCATTCTTCGCTTTTGATCACTTCTTAATTGGTGCTGTGCTGCAGTGTAGCAGTTCTTGCCTCATCTTTCGGCTCTACCCTATAAGAGTTCTGCTGTGGAACTCATGTGGTGCGGCTGAATTGGTGAAATGGCGAGAAATGTCTGCGTATCTTCACCATCTTAGATTTGTTCACCTGCCCTTCCCTACCTATCATGTCTTGATTGGTTGTCCATCTTGATCTAATTCTTCAGGCCAGCCCTATTAGAGTATTTTGGGAGAACTCAGTGGTGTGGTTAAACTATTTTTAATATATATTTGTTTAAATATGTAAGCTATGGAATAAATTATGTAAAATATATTGTTTTTACTTTATACCTATACATATAATTGTCATTATTAAGGAAATTCCATTGACTATTTACATCGCTAGGCCTAGCTTCTTTATTTCTATTAATTTCCTCCAGTTCACAATGAAACCTATTGCTAACTTCCTTGTTCTTCAGCAGCCGCGGCGGTATCGGCGTTGGACGCTTGGGATAATGTTCCCGTCTATTTTACAATGAAACCTATTGCTAACTTCTTTGTTCTTCAGCAGCCGCGGCGGTGTCGGCGTTGGACGCTTGGGATAATGTTCCCGTCTATTTTGAATGCCATTGGATACAATAATATGTTGAAAGCCCCCCCCTCGACATGTTATCATCATCATATATTATATTACCAGTAGGGGGCAAACAACCAAAAAAATTGCCGCAAAGCCCTTCTCTCAACATATTATTGTATCCAATGGCGGTCAAAATAGACGGGAACATGATCGCAAGCGTCCACCGCCGCCGCCGCCGTCATGTTTACATGGTCGATCGCCGCAGTTTGGTTAGGCCTATTTGCCCCCTGCTGGCAAATTATATGATGACAATATGTCATGGGGGTGTTTGCCCCCCTCAACATATTATTTTATCCAACGTCATCACGGGAACATGATGGCAAGCTTTCGTCGCCGCTCTGCATAGTGTAAACATTGGTGGTGGTACGCCCGAACTCTACATTCTGCCCGGCTAGGCCTATATTATAGGCTACAATAAATGAATAGGCTAAGCTATTTTATCTATAGGCTAGACCTAGTCTAATATTACAATTTAAGGTAGCATTCAAGGAGACTACAGCAGGACTTACCTTTGACCGGTCACCGGGTATAGGCTATCCTAGTGTTTACTAGGCCTATACCCCTTTGAAAGGATATTAGCCTAGCCTAACCTAACAACCTTACCTAACCTATCATAGTAGGCTATTATGGGTGGGGGCTGCTACCCCCACACCCAATTTTTGATGTATTTGTCTATTTTGCCCCCTGCTGGCACCCTCAAAATATTATTGTATCCAATGGCATTCAAAATAGACGGGAACATGATTGCAGACGTCCGCCGCCTCCGTCATGTTTACATTTGTCGATCGGCGTTGTTAAGTTTGTGTCTATTTTGACGGAGATTTATTTTGGTTATTTGCCCCCTGCTAGAAATATATATTATGATGACAATATGTCATGGGGGGGTGAAGGGGGGCAAAGCCCAACCTCAACATATTATTGTATCCAAAGGCAGTCTAAATAGACAGGAAAAGGATGGCAAGCGTCCGACGCCACTACGCGTACACGTAGTGTAAACAAGGCTGGTGATACACCCGGTAACTACATCCTACCCGGCTAATGTCCTTTCAAAGTGGTAGCCTATAAATTAGTAAACACTAGGATAGCCTATACAACGCAACTCTTGCCGATAGGCCTAGCCTAAAGTCTAACCTATTCATAAAGGTGTCTATTTTGACGGCAATTTTTTCGGTTATTTGCCCCCTGCTGGCAATATAAATTATATGATGGTGAAAATATTATGTCATGGGGGGGGGGGGGCAAAGCCCCCCTCAACATATTATTGTATCCAATGGCATTCAAAATAGACAGGAACTTTATTGCAAACGTCCGACACCTCCCCCGCCACCGCCATGTTTGCATGTGTCGATCGCCGTGGTTAAGTTCGCGTCTATTTTGACGGCGATTATTTTCGGTTATTTGCCCCCTGCTGGCAATATATAAGTCTATTGTAGATTGGTAAAATATTTGCTTAATAGCCTAGGCCTAGGCTATGCAATTGTCTCGATTTGACTAATTTTACCTAATTAGGCCTAAAGCAGCCTCAGTCTATTCCCAAACCCCAAACAGTATCCCATGTTAAGCCCTAGGCTAGGCCTAGGCCTAATCCCACTCTCAATCAAAATTCGAACTGATAAATTCGTACCTACCGGTAGCACCGGCCTAGGCTAGGCCTATATTTTTCGTGAATAGATATAGAAAATGGTTTAAAGGAAAGAGCATCCTATATTATGTTCAAATAATATGTAATAGCACTGTGTATGGTTGTATTACATTTAAATAGTGATAGATGTGTATAGACCTATTAATGGGATAAATACTCCGAAGTTCGCATACGTTCAGAAAATGTTGTGCAACACTGTTGCCAGATACTAATCAATCCCATTATCATTATATCATAATGGATTTTACTCATTTGCATAATTTCAAATGCCTAGGACATTAATATAATATTTTCCTATCTTTTTTGTAGTGATATTTGTCTGATTTAGTGGTATATTGGTGTCTGTCCAGGGTTATAATGCATTGTGAAAGTTACCTCTGCATCTCTGACTTGGCTTAAGTGCCCCTGCTTTCTTTGAGTACTACACGGCAAGAGAAGCTTTCGGTTCTGTCTCAGAGTGTCAATTACTGTTCAAGGTAAACACAACTGCTAAATTCGACCTCATGTTCAAATAATATGTAATAGCATTGTCTATGGTTGTATTAGACAACAATCGTGATAGGTTTCTATTTTGTGTGGATAAATAGTTTTAAGCTGAATAAACTAAATACCGAAAGTTCACTAGAGTGGTAGTTGATACATATGAGGGAGGTAGAAGATAGGAGGGAAGGGCTAGGCAGTGTTGCCAGTTGTATCGCTAGATATTACCCATCTAGAGCTATTTACTTCAATTTAGCAGCCATTTTTTCATATCTAGAGAGATTTATTAGGGATAATTTAAAAATGTCAGACATTCTAGTCATATTACATTGTAAAATTTGCAAAACAAACCAACCAAAACTCTTTAGAAATTGCAGCATTATTCTAACATTGTTTGACTATGTAGCAACATGCTAGCGACTTTTGAGAAAGGATCTAGCGGTATTTTGTGGAGACATACTGGGTGGTGGTTGCAGTGGTGCCAGTTGTAAAGCTACATATTACCGCTAAATGTAGAGCTATTTACTTCAGTCTAGCAGCCATTTCTTTTATATCTAGAGACATTTACTAGGGATAATTTGAAAATTTCAGACATTCTAGTCATACTACATTGTAAAATTTGCAAAACAAACAAACCAAAACTCTTTAGAAATTGCAGCATTATCCTAACATTGTTTGGCTATGTAGCAACATGCTAGCGACTTTTGAGAAAGGATCTAGCGGTATTTCGTGGTAACACTTTAGGAGGGTTAAAATACGAGTAACACAGGCAATTGCCAAAACTTTAAAGGTCCATATCATTGTTATTAAACTAAGCATTTAGCAAAGGGAGGAATTGTTAAAAACCTTAGCCAATACTCTGTCATTCACCAAAAATAAATTTGAATTTATCATTATTATTTGGTAGGGTAGGTAGTTAGGTAGTTAGGTATGTTGGCTAAATAACTGCTGGAATTCGTAGGGACTCGAACGGTTTTGAGAGAGTTAAATAAAAAAACAAAAGTTAGGACTGAATAATAAAGAGATTATGTTATTAAGCAAAACTGGGGGATGCGTGGAAGCCTATAGACTGTAGACGGTAAACTTTGTGTGTGGTAGCGAATTCGGTTTTAAAGTAATTTAAGAATAGACAGTTTTCAATGCTGCGGCCAAACTATTCCACCCATTTATATTTTTTTGGTATCAAAACGTTCGGAATCGCGAGCCTCACCCAACTACGCAAGCATGGATCTGATCATCGGCGTAGTTTTCAAGATGTGGAATTTTAAGTGGAATTCGAGTTTTTTTCAAGATTGCCGGAAAAAAACCCCACGTGCAAAAGCAAAACCTTCTCTATAAAATTTGCGGAGCATTAGTAGGGGAGTGCGTATGCCAAAGCCCAGTCGTTTCCTGTGAGTGGGAGAGACGGTATTTAAGCGTCAAGTTTTTTGGGAAATCGGCTGCCACGGACCTGTTTGGCCACCATGCCAGATGTTTAGCATATCAAAAGTTGCCCAATACAAAAACGCACCTCTTGTGAAAGTTTGATCCCGATCCAAAAAGCGGTTCTGGAGTTATTACGTCGAAACCGGCCCGTAAGAAACATTTGGATGAAATTCCAGGTTTAATGATTACAATAGGGGTTCCCCGTAGGGGACGAACCCCTAATAATAAAAGTTGCAAGCAACCTTTGGCGGGGTTCGAGCGGGGTTGCACGCAGGGTATTGTGTTGGATACAAGGGCTGTGCCACATATATCAACATATTATGTATCTTATCGGGCATGGAGAAAGTACAGAAGGAATAATAGTGTAGCCATTTTGGCTATGGCCACTTAGACCATTAACTCCTTCAGACATATTATGTTCCAGTAAGTCTATGGAGGCGGGAGCCCGGTATCCTTGCCACCACCTCGCACTACACTCACAACAACACTGCGGCCGTTAGAATTATCGGAGGTGGCTGAGGTTGCCACCAACGGTTTTATCGTAAGCTAACTTATCGGACTTACTGAGCTCCATATGATGCTAGAGCGTCATATAACTTATTCGAGAGCCATGAAGATAAGTCCATATGACGAACTAGCGTCATATGAGGTTTTGGCGCACTCGGCCATATGACACGGTAGCGTCATATAATATTATGTCTGAAGGAGTTAAGGAGTGTGACCATTTTGGTTAAAGCTATTAATCCTGTACGAGTTGTTGTTGTTGTTGTTGTTCCCTAAGCTGCCTGGCCGAACGGCCCCGAGTCCCTGAGGAAGGCCATGGCCACGATCGGGCTTTCCCACAGAGCTCTCATTGAGTGTAGATTGTGTTGTTGGCGTAAGTGGTTGTGTGAAATGCAGTCTTCTATGATGTGTTTAATGGTATGGGGTGCTGTGTTACATTCCGGGCAGGCGTCGACAACGGAGTCATCCAGTCTCTTCTGATAGCTCAGATGTATGTTGGGTGCTGCTGCACGAGGATGGGGTGGGGGTGAGGGAGGGGGTGGGGGTGGGGGTGAGGGAGGGGCTGGGGGTTGGGATGGGTGAGGTGGGGGTGGGGATTGGGGAGAAGAAGATGGGGGTTGGAATGGATTAGGATGGGGTGTGGTGTGTTGAGTTGAGGATGTGGATGGTATGGGAAGGTTAGGGGGGTTAGGGAGGAGAGGTGGACAGGTTTTAGGGGGGGGAGTGGATGATATGGGAAGGTTAGGAGGGTTGGGGAGGAGAGGTGGACAGGTTTTAGGCGAGGGATTTGACTGGGAGAGGGAGGGGCATGAGGAACAGGTCCAGGTGTTCGTGTAGTGTTTCTTGGAGGCAAGTGTTGTGCAGGTGAAGTGGGTCCAGTTCCTGCATGAATTGCAGAGAACTGAACCCTTAGTGTGGCGACTCGAAGTGATGGGTTTTGAGCAAGTTGGACATATGTATGTGTAGGTGGGTCCTGGGTTGCTCTCAATGTCTCCGGCTAGAAGAAGTCTTCGAGAAATGACAGCCGGAGAGTCATTTCTTGGTGTAGGAAAAGCTGTGTGATGTGTGTGTGTGGTGTGAGAGGTGTGGAAATTCCCGGCGCGACCGAAGCCGCTCCAAGGACTCCTGTACGAGTAGGCATAATTGCCCGAAATTGCCTTCATTCCCTGCTCATTTTCATGCATTAGCAAAAGCCAGAGCGTAATACAATTATGTATTCGTGAAAGTACGGTAATAGCTTTCAAATTACTCCTGAATCATCCCTGTACGACGTCTGGTTTTCTTGTAAGGATCTTGCAAACGAAGGGCAAAATTGCTAAAAATTACCAAATCCGATAGGCGAAATCGCTAAAAATTACCAATTATTTTCTGTTTTCGCTATGTGTGACGCTGCACATAAGTGAGCTCTCTCTCACACAAACCTCAGTGTCGTGGCGGGGCCTGTAGGCTCTGGCTGACGTCCATCCGTGCTGCTTGCAAAAGCTGACCTGGCTCACAGGCTACAAAATAGCCGGAAAATCGTCTCCGTCATATGAGGGGCCCCGCGGGAATTGGGTTAAGAAGTGTGGTTGTTTTGATTATTTGATAGGGTCACCATAAAGGTAATGGTGTGGCATTTTTTCTGTACAGAAGCTTGGCCTTTTTGGTTGGGGCTTCTTAGGAATGTGACCTTTTTCGTTAGCCATGGAGAAACTGCAGAGGTACAAATTATTATAAGCAACCTCATGTTAAAAATATCTTATATATTTTTGTTTAGCTTTACTTGGCATTCCTCTTACTCTATGTATCTAGCAATTTAACCCCCTCAAACTCCTTATGACGCGATGGTGTGGTAATTACCCCCGGCCAAAAAACTCTAAAAGACAATAGAGTGATAACTCAAGCGAGCTTGAAATACGCAGGCGTTTCGTTCATGGTCACCCCTTTGGGATCAAGGTGTCCGGCAATATATACCGGTAGGCTATAGATAAATTCATTTTTGGGCTATTTCTTCCATTTTATTTATCCTGTTAAAGTGCTTGATTGATTTTTGTGCTAATGTAGTTAGTATTTGGTGTCATTTTACATATTTCAGCTAAATCTGAAGAGCACATGCAATTTATTTGTGCATGTTCAGTAAGTATTGCTGGGGAAAGGGTTAACGTATTCATCTTTTGGGGTATTTATTCTATGTTTTTATCCTGTTTCTGTGATTGATTGAGTTTTGTGCTAATGTAGTTGGTATTTGGTATAATTTTACATATTTTAGATAAATCAGAAGGGCACATGCAATATATTTGGGAATTTTCAGTCAGTATTGCTGGGGAAACGGTTAACATACAGTATTCATCATAGGCAGGGAAGAGGATGTGTAGCTCAAATCTTTGCCCTGAAATATGTTGTGGAGAAATATCTTGAGAAGGAACAAAAGATGTATGCTGCCTTCATGGACTTGGAGAAGGCCTATGACAGAGTTGATAGAGAAGGTACCGGTATGTAGAAAGTACTTGGAATATACGGAGCAGATAGCAAGTTGCTGAAAGCAGTGAAAAGCATGTATGAGGGTGCAAAGGTGTCAGTATGTGTTGAGAATGAACAGAGCGAGTTCTTTGATCTGAATTTTGGGTTAAAGAAAGGGTGTGTGATGTCCCCGTGGTTGTTCAATATATACTGAACTGTATATGGATGGAGTCATAAAAGAAATGCAAGGATGAGCAGTGGATGTTGGTGTACCACTAATAAGGGAAGGCAACGAGTGGAATGACAGAGTTGATAGAGAAGGTATGTGGAAAGTACTGAGAATATATGGAGTAGATGGCAAGTTGCTGAAAGCAGTGAAGAGTATGTATGAGAGTGCAAAGGTATCAGTACGTGTGAAGAATGAACAGAGGGAGTTCTTTGATCTGAATGTTTGGTAAAGAAAGGGTGTGTGATGTCCCGATGGTTATTCTATATATACAGTATATGGATGGAGTCATAAAAGAAATACAAGGAAGAGCAGTGGATGTTTGTGTACTGCTGTTTGCTGACGATATGAATGGGAGTTGCAGGGTCTGGTAAATATGTTTGGAACAGTGTACGAAAAATGGAATCTGAAGGTTAATGCGGGGAAGAGCAAGGTTATGGTCTTCGAAAGGGGTGAAGCGACAGAGTGTGAGGTGAAGTTGAACGGTCAGGCTATGGAGATTGTCAGCTCATTTAAGTATCTTGGCAGTGTACAGAGTAAAGATGGGAGTATGGATGAAGAAGTGTAGGAGAGGGTGCAACAGGGGAAGAGGATTGTAGGAATGCTGAAAGCAGTAACATGAAATAGGGTGGTCAGCATGGAACTGAGGAAGTCATTGCATGACAGTGTGGTAATCCCGACACTGACTTACGGAAGCGAAGCATGGACGTTATTGGAGAGATTCAAACCAAGAGTGAAAGGGATGGAAATGAGTTACTTGAGAAGTGTGTGCAGAGTTACATGGAGGGATAAACAGACGAATGAGGAAGTACGAGAGAGGTGTGGTGTGAATGTACTGGAAAGTGCGAAAAAGAACACCTTGAGATGGTTCGGCCATGTGGAACGTATGGGAAGCGAGAGAATGACTAAGAGCGTGTACGAGTGAGGTGGAAGGACAGAGGGAGAAATAAACCGAGAGAGAGGTGGAAGGATGGAGTTAAGAAGTATATGCGTGAAAGCGGTGCTGGATGGGAGGAGGGGCGTCGACTGACTGGGGACAGAGGTGCATAGGGGTGTTTCGTTCGTGGCCAATCCTTCGGGGATCAAGGCGTCCGTCAATAGATAGATAGATAAATTCATCTTTAGGGCTATTTCTTACATTTTCTTTATCCTGTTAGTGTACTTTATTAAATTGTTTGGTAATGTAGTTGGTAATTGGTGTAATTTTACATATTTCAGATAAAGGATGTCAACAGAATAACAAATGATGAGCTGAAGAGACGTTTAGGTATAAAGAGTATTAGCGAAGAGATGCGTACAAGTAAACTGGGATGGTATCGAGAGAAATGATGAAAAAAATTGGGTGAAAAGATGCAGGTCTGGGATTGTGGAGGGAGCTGCACCAAGGGGTGGACCGAGTAAGACCTGGGATCGGACTATACGTGCCGATCTCAAATCCAAAAACTTGACAAGTAAAGCATCCCTTAACAGGGTTGCCTGGAACGCCGCCATTAGGAAAAGAGACTGAAACTGCACATCTGTGTGGAGCACTCAGTCTTAAAATGTTATGTACGTATGTATGTATAAATCTGAAGAGCACATGCAATCTATTTAGGCATTTTCAGTCAGTATTGCTGGGTAAAGGGTTAACATATTAATCTTTTGGAGTATTTCTTCCATTTATTTATCCTGTTAGTGAGTTTTATTGATTTCAGTGCTACTGTAGTAGTATTTGGTGTAATTTTACATATTTTAGATAAATCTGAAGAGGACATGCAATATATTTGGGCATTTTCAGTCAATATTGCTGGGGAAACGGTTAGCATACTGTAGTCATCTTAGGAAGGGAAGAGGATGTGTAGCTCAGATTTTTGCCCGGAAATGTGTTGTGGAGAAATATCTGGAGAAGCGACAAAAGCTGTATGCTGCATTTATGGAGTTGGAGAAGGCCTATGACAGAATTGATAGAGAAGGTATGTGGAAAGTACCGGTACTGAGAATATACGGAGTAGATGGCAAGTTGCTGAAAGCAATGAAGAGCATGTATGAGGGTGCAAAGGTGTCAGTATGTGTGGATAATTAACAGAGCGAGTTCTTTAATCTGAATGTTGGGTTAAAGCAAGGGTGTGTGTGATGTCTCCATGGTTGTTCAATATATACCGGTACAGTATATGGATGGAGTCATGAAAGAAATACAAGGAAGAGCAGCGGATGTTGGTGTACCGCTGATAAGGGAAGGAAACGAGTGGAAGTTGCCTCAGCAGTACAGTACCGGTACTACTGTTGCTGACAACACAGTTCTGATGAGCGATAGTGAATGGGAGTTGCAGGGTCAGGTAAATATGTTTGGAACAGTGTGTGAAAAACGGAATCTGGAGGTAAATGCTAGGAAGAGCAATATTATGGTCATTGAAAGGGGTGCAACCATAGAGTGTGAAGTGAGGTTGAACGGCTATGAAGAATGTCAGCTCATTTAAGTATTTGGGCAGTGTGTTGAGTAAAGATGTGAGTAGGTCTATGATTCCAGAAGTGTGGGAGAAAGTGTAACAGGGGAAGAGCGTTGTAGGAACTCTGAAAGCAGTAAGAAGAAATAGGGTGGTCAGCATGGAAGTAAAGAAGTCCTTGCATGACAGTGTGGTAATCCCGACATTGACTTATGGGAGGGAAGCATGGACGTTTCTGACTGGGATTGATTATTGATAATCATCGGTTATGCTAGTTGGAAAATTAGTTGGGTAGAATGTAGAGTTCGGGTGTACCGCCAGCCTTGTTTACACTACGCGGAGCGGCGGCGGACGCTGGCCATCATCTTCCCGTCTATTTGACTGCTTTTGGATACAATAATAGGTTGAGGGGGGTCACCCCCCCCATGACATATTGTTATCATCATATATTGTTACGATCGGGTCTCGTATAAATCAGTGGCTCTTATACATTGGACTAGACTGGCATAAATGCAACAACGGAAACGCTAGATCCAACCCCTGATATATAATCCCGTCGAACAAAGAACACATATACCCTCCAGAGTTATATCTGCGATAGCGGGGTATCTTAACTCTCAGTATCTATGTGCTTCTACTATAGGCTGATGTTCTCTGAAACAGCCTATTACCTATAACATATGGTTGCTTAGTTATGGTACACAAGGAAAAGATAGTTAACTTAATTAAATCACAAGAGTGATCTAATGCAAACAAGAAGAAGGTTTACTTAACGTTACTCTAATCAATAATATCTGTCACTCCTTTATGAAAGAAAGTGTTGTAAAGTCCTCAAGCACCGAACAAGGAATCTTCTGAATAATGTCGGATGCTACTAAGAAGAACGTATCGGAAATGGAACCACAAAATAGCAGGAGGCAGGACAATGCACGTGTAGGCTAAATACACAAAAAGGCTGGACCTATAATGTTATTGGACACAAGAATATTATAAGCGGTGCAACAGTAATAATGCTCGCCACGAAAAAGTAGTACTCCTATTAACAAAACCGGTCTATGCTGGTTGTGTCTCTCTACAGCAACCTAGACCTCAAAATGCTTGTGTAGAAATAATGGGTATGCATAAAAGAGTATATGATCTAATCCAGCTAATGTCTACCCGGGTTAATAAAGTCTAGCTGGGATGCGCAAAGGTACAGAATTCTGGTGGAGCAAGGCAGCTCCTAGCCTAGTGTGGACCTTGGGTCTGTGCGGCCTGATTACGTTAATATGAAGGGCTGCTCTCTTGAGGATTCTCGATCACAAGTATCGAGTACCCTCATGGCGACCCTCAAAAGTAAAAACAAATAGAGTTAGAACAGTGTTGGGTGGATTAGGCAAGCAGCCCTCACGCACTACACAGTCTAAACTCCAAGGTACACAGACAAAAGATCCACCCAGGTAACCCACAGAATCCGTAGTGTCGTGCAGCCCAAAAGTAGCCTACACACAGTGAAAACACCAACAGCAAGGTACCTGATCCCTAGTCTAGCATTATTTAACCCTGTAGAAACATTAGTGATTGATGGAGACAGTCCGAGCAATACAATCTCCCAAAAAGACAATGACTATCTTCAACCTTAGCCTAGTACATAAGAAATGTGAGATCCAGCATATAATACAGTCTGGCCACCAATTCAAGGTGTGGATGCAGGGAACCAGAGGGGGATTGATATTAATAAAAGGTGAGGAAGTAGTGGAAATGATAGAGGCAGTAGAAGAGAAAGATTCTAAGACAGGAGTGTGGAACAGTTCAAGGGAGATGCTTAGAGTATGCTGTCTGGGACGGATCTGACCAGGATATTTCCAGGGACCGCATGGGTGGAGTCCCAGTTCGCAGGAATGGCACGAGGGCGCGCGACAGTCGCCCAGTAAGCAGCCGCCTAGTAGGCCGTGTTAGGCAGGAGGCAACGAATCCCGCGAGGCCTATCTAAGGGGGCAAGCCATGCGCCACACTCACCACCAAGTCACACCACCTGGTCTCTCTCTCTCTCCCGCTCGCCTTCCCATCATTCAACTATTTAACACAATACTTTCAATTGACTAAATAAAATAGAAAGGATTGTGACAGATGAAAACAAAGAACAGTTCTGAACTGTCTGCAACACAAGCTTTCTCGAGAAGGAAAGTACACAATGATAGGTAGTCTGTAGCTACATTCTCTGCCCTGGCGAGTCCTAGCGAATAAGCCATGCGGTTCTGGGGGAAGCGGTGAGCGTCACACCCCACCCAAGATTTTTAAGAGGCTCCAACTATGAGCTCTAAATCTGACACGCAGAACCCATACAAAATTCGCCACTCCTAGCCACCCAGCGACAATGAAATGTAAAGCACAGTTCTCTTCAAAATAACACATTATAAAATGAACAACCCCTCCCAACACAATAGATTAAATTACATAGTTATGCTCATAAGAGCGAGCTTCACTAGCCCAGCCTTCTGAGAGGAGTACAACTCAGAATTTCTGCTATAACATACTTAAAAAAAATTTAACTATCAAAGAAAGAGTTTTTATAGGATTTTTATATTTTTAATATGTTTATGGCGGCTGCACTACAGGGGCAAGCCTAGTTTTTTCTTCTATACCAACACAGCAACTCCTACTTTACGACCCAATACGCTGGGCTACACACGCGAGCCAACAAGCACCAGACGTAAACATACTAATCAAACCAAAGTAGGAGGCTACCCTTGTGATGATCTACCCCGGGTCTTCCACCCTCGATAAGCAATCTGCAATCACATTCTCAGAACCGGCAATATGGCGTATGTCTAGGTTGTATTCCTGCAACATTAATGACCACCTGGTCAGCCTCATATTCCGGTTATGGAATTGATTCAGGAACTTGAGGGGGTGATGGTCGGTGTAGATCACCACCACTGGTCCATAGGCTGGAACATACACCTCAAAGTGCCTGAGCGCTAGCACAATCGCCAGCAGTTCCTTCTCAACTACTGAATAGTTCTTCTGCGCCGAGTTGAACTTTTTTGAGAAGAAACTGACTGGGTGCTCCAGCCCATCTTCGTCTGATTGCATCAGAACGGCACCAGCCCCCACACCACTGGCATCAGTTGCCAGCTGGAATGGTCGGCTAAAGTCCGGGGCCCTGAGGATTGGGTGAGTACACAACAGGTGTTTTACTAGCAAAAAAGCCCTCTCACACTCAGGCGCCCACTTAAACTTTCTATCTTTGGCCAATAGGTCCGTCAGAGGAGCCAGCACAGTAGAATAGCCCTTTATAAAGCGGCGGTAGTAACCAATCATGCCCAAAAACCTCATGATCTGCTTCTTGGTGGACGGCCTGGGGAAGTGGTTAATAGCCAATATCATGTTCTGTGGGAGGCACACCTGGCCCAAACCCACCATGAACCCCAGATACTGCACGGTAGCCCGCACAAAATCACACTTTCCCAGGTTGACCACCAAGTTTGCCTCGCTTAATTTCTTAAATAGGGATTCTACATGTTCACAGTGGCTCTTGAAATCGTCATCGTAGATAATGACGTCGTCCAGGTACACGGTACAGTTCGGAATGTCAGCCACTAACTCGTTCATCAAGCTTTGGAAGGTCGCTGGTGCGTTCTTTAGACCGTACGGCATGACATTACAACGATATGTAGCACCATCCACCACAAAACCACACACCTCTTTCGCCCGTTCAGACAAAGGCACCTGCCAGTAACCTTTTACCAGGTCCACCTTGGTCAAGAACTTGTCCCTGCCAATCTTGTCTACACAGTCATCGACCCGGGGAAGAGGATATGGGTTGGTGGGAGTCAAGCCGTATAACCTGCGGTAATCAACACAGAAGCGCACCTTGCCATCCGGCTTAGGTTGCAGCGTTACGGGAGATGTCCACTTTACCGCCCCCTTCTCGATCAGTCCCTGTTGCAACATATACTCCAACTCCGCCCGGAGGGCCGGAAGTTTAATAGGGGGCACCCTATAGGGCACTGATTTGAAGGGTGGGTGGTCTCCGACGTCAACGTCGTGCACCTCCTGAGTAGTGAGGCCTGGGTGTTCCGCAAATACAGTAGGGTATAAACAGAATAGGTGCTCGACAGCCATACGCTGTTGCTCAGGTAGGTGTTGCAAAGCCTCATGAGCCGCCTGTCTCGTGTTTCCCGCTCACTGATCTGCAGAAACATGATAATCCCAGTTGTCATCCACCTGCGCATGACTGTCCCGTTCTCCTTCTCCACCTTGACTGCTGAAAGTCATCACGGGGACAGTGAGAGGCTCAGGTGGGTGCCTCACATACTCCTTCATCAGGTTGACATGACATAACTGATTCCTCTTACGCCTGTCTGGAGTGGCCACCAGGTAATCTAAGTCCGAGAGCTTCTCTGCTACCCTATAAGGACCAGCGTACTTTGCGGATAAGGGGTGACCTACAAGAGGGAGTAGTATCAACACCTCCTGACCCACGTGAAACTCCCTGAGTTTCACCTTGTGGTCGTACCTGTCCTTCATGAGGGCCTGAGAGCCTACCAGATTGCGACCAGCCAACTCCAGACTACGCAACATTCGTTCTCTACTCACAAGTTCGACAGCACCGTCACTACACTTTAGAACCCCCGGGTCTTCTAGCTGCAATTTGAGAATATCTGAGGGAGCTAGCCTGTCTAAGTGTTTGCGAAACAACTCATGCCCTCCCCCAACATCGAACTTTGCATCCCGTTGCTCTCTCCATGTATACCGTTGCTGCCTCTGAGTCTCTTTAAGCCCTGCCTCTACACTCTCAGTGACAGGTGGTGGTGCTTCTCCAGACTCAAATAACGGTGCTAATACTGAGTCCCCGAGAAGCGCTGCTGGTACTAGACTCTCCACCGTATCAGCTTTCAGCACCTTCTCGTGACCGTTCCTCCGCTTATTTGAAGACTGTTGGTTAGGCTGTGACTCCCTGGATGCGAGAGATCTGGTTACAACACACGCCATTGGTTGCACCTGACACTTCTCAACCCACTCCTGTTCCTCCCTACTCACGTCGGCCAGCTCCTCGGCAACGACTAAGGGTGAAACCTTAGAAGCAGGCACCGCAAAGTCATTGCCGAGAAGGAGGTCGACGCCCCCAACAGGCAATTTCTCCACGATTCCCACATCCAGTTCGCGAGTCACACCGTCAACTTCAAGCTCCATTCTAACAAGCGGGTATGACCTAGTTGCATTAACTCCATGCACCACAACTACCCGCGCCACGTTTATGGGTCTACCAGTGAAATTCTTCAAGAGTGTCTGAGAGGCACCTGTGTCATGCAAAAGCTGTACCCCGTGCTTCTTGCCCCCCCCCCACTTCACGCAGCCATGCCCTCTATGGTCGCAAAAGGCATCGCGGACAGGGTTCGAGCCTTCCGGATCCTTCTTCACTGGCGGTGCTCCATCCTCTGATCTTATGCCTCCAGCAAACACAGAAGACTTCTGAAACACCCCAATGCTGCGAGCCAATGACACAGCCGCCGTGGGAGGTCTGCTCGGACAAGCTTTTGCCATGTGCCCCTCTTCGTGACAGTGATAACACTCAAATTTCCCCTTGGACTTATACTGAGGTGTAAAAGTCCCCTGACCCTTCTTAAACGGGGCGGTGCTAGGTTTGTGATCAGTCTTGGTGTCATTGCTTTTAAATTTATGTGTGTCCATATTCCGGGGAGGGGGAGGGTAACGCTCCTGAACGCCTACATCGTTTCTCTGTGCAGAGCCGCACCCCCGAATTAGTGACAACCGACGATCAGCCATCTCTGCTGCTTCTACGAGAGTTCTTGGGTTCTTCTCTTTAAGGTTTAAAGTCAAGTCGCCGCTCGTACACTTATAAAACTGCTCTAGAAGCATCAACTGTTTCATCTCATCAAACGTAGTTGTCTTCTCTGATCTGAGCCAGTTTCCCATAGCGTCGGACAGGTCCCGGGCTTGCTCCAAGAAGGTACTGTCTCGCCCCTTAGTCACACCCCGGAACTTTAACCTATATGTCTCGGGTTGTAGCTCATAATTTATGCCCGCAGGACAGCCTCCTTGAGCTCCTCATAAACAACGCAGGACTCCTAAGGCAGTGCATCGTAAGCCTTGAGCCCCTTACCTACGAGTCTAGAGGACACAAGGGCCGCCCACTTAACTTCAGGCCACTGATGCTCCCGGCACTTCTTCTCAAATCTATTGAAAAACTCTGTGACACCAGACTCGTCAAATACAGGGACCAGTTTGAGAAGGTGCGACAGAGACTGATCATGCGCACGGTTTCCAGTACCGAGTCGCTGTCCCGTCGTCTCAACACGAGACTTCTCTAAATCCATGTCGGCACAGTATCTTGTAGATTCTAGTTCAGTCCTAAGCTCAGCTTCCCTCGTCTGTTGCTGCATCCTAGCCAGCTCTTTTCTCTCTTCTATCTTAGCTAGCTCTTTTCTCTCTTCTATCTTAGCTAGCTCTTTTCTCTCTTCTATCTTAGCTAGCTCTTTTCTCTCTTCCATCTTAGCTATCTCGAGCTGAAAGAGCATCTCTGGGGTCAAACCTTGAGGAGGAGGAGATGCAATGATGTTAGAAATACCCGGTGATCCCCCCAGGGGCAAACCACCCTGCCAGTCACTACCCACCTGCGGAAGCGTGCTCAGGGTCGGTACTCCAATAGGAGGATTGGGAGTCGAGTGAAGGGGAGGCTCGGCCAAAGGGCTCTGAGCACTCACCCTACCTCGTACGCCAGTCACCCCACCCAGCACACACGTCATCAGGTCATCCTTGGTCATGCCACTAGTACATACATGACCGATAGCTGCGGCTAAGCACTGGAGACCGTACCGATTCACACCCGCCAACCGGTCGGAAGTAACAGGCCATTGTAAAAAATTCCTTGCATCCTCCTCACTGTTCACCAAGTTAACAACCTGCCCATGCTGCTGTTCCTCAGCTTCTACATCACGTACTGTGTCTTCATCCTGCACTGATCCGCTATAAGACATGATGCTCACTGAAGATTTTTCACTTTGATACACAAAAAAGAAGTACCCCAAACTCTTATACCACAATATTCACAATAAAAAATTCTCGGAGACAGCTTCAGTGCTATATTACTTTGCTAAAAAAATAATTCTTGCATGTCCTCAAAAAATATTCCACAAAATCAACAAATGTTCACTGCCTAAACTGTGAGAAAAATCTGCACAATAACCTGCAATTATATGTCAGTTCACCAAATCCTGAGCTAGGTCGCCATTTGTTACGATCGGGTCTCGTATAAATCAGTGGCTCTTATACATTGGACTAGACTGGCATAAATGCAACAACGGAAACGCTAGATCCAACCCCTGATATATAATCCCGTCGAACAAAGAACACATATACCCTCCAGAGTTATATCTGCGATAGCGGGGTATCTTAACTCTCAGTATCTATGTGCTTCTACTATAGGCTGATGTTCTCTGAAACAGCCTATTACCTATAACATATGGTTGCTTAGTTATGGTACACAAGGAAAAGATAGTTAACTTAATTAAATCACAAGAGTGATCTAATGCAAACAAGAAGAAGGTTTACTTAACGTTACTCTAATCAATAATATCTGTCACTCCTTTATGAAAGAAAGTGTTGTAAAGTCCTCAAGCACCGAACAAGGAATCTTCTGAATAATGTCGGATGCTACTAAGAAGAACGTATCGGAAATGGAACCACAAAATAGCAGGAGGCAGGACAATGCACGTGTAGGCTAAATACACAAAAAGGCTGGACCTATAATGTTATTGGACACAAGAATATTATAAGCGGTGCAACAGTAATAATGCTCGCCACGAAAAAGTAGTACTCCTATTAACAAAACCAGTCTATGCTGGTTGTGTCTCTACAGCAACCTAGACCTCAAAATGCTTGTGTAGAAATAATGGGTATGCATAAAAGAGTATATGATCTAATCCAGCTAATGTCTACCCGGGTTAATAAAGTCTAGCTGGGATGCGCAAAGGTACAGAATTCTGGTGGAGCAAGGCAGCTCCTAGCCTAGTGTGGACCTTGGGTCTGTGCGGCCTGATTACGTTAATATGAAGGGCTGCTCTCTTGAGGATTCTCGATCACAAGTATCGAGTACCCTCCTGGCGACCCTCAAAAGTAAAAGCAAATAGAGTTAGAACAGTGTTGGGTGGATTAGGCAAGCAACCCTCACGCACTACACAGTCTAAACTCCAAGGTACACAGACAAAAGATCCACCCAGGTAACCCACAGAATCCGAAGTGTCGTGCAGCTCAAAAGTAGCCTACACACAGTGAAAACACCAACAGCAAGGTACCTGATCCCTAGTCTAGCATTATTTAACCCTGTAGGAACATTAGTGATTGATGGAGACAGTCCGAGCAATACAATCTCCCAAAAAGACAATGACTATCTTCAACCTTAGCCTAGTACATAAGAAATGTGAGATCGAGCATATAATACAGTCTGGCCACCAATTCAAGGTGTGGATGCAGGGAACCAGAGGGGGATTGATATTAATAAAAGGTGAGGAAGTAGTGGAAATGATAGAGGCAGTAGAAGAGAAAGATTCTAAGACAAGAGTGTGGAACAGTTGAAGGGAGATGCTTAGAGTATGCTGTCTGGGACGGATCTGACCAGGATATTTCCAGGGACCGCATGGGTGGAGTCCCAGTTCGCAGAAATGGCACGAGGGCACGCGACAGTCGCCCAGTAAGCAGCCGCCTAGTAGGCCGTGTTAGGCAGGAGGCAACGAATCCCGCGAGGCTTATGTAAGGGGGCCGGCCATGCGCCACACTCACCACCAAGTCACACCACCTGGTCTCTCTCTCTCTCCCGCTCGCCTTCCCATCATTCAACTATTTAACACAATACTTTCAATTGACTAAATAAAATAGAAAGGATTGTGACAGACAAAAACAAAAGAACAGTTCTGAACTGTCTGCAACGCAAGCTTTCTCGAGAAGGAAAGTACACAATGATAGGTAGTCTGTAGCTACATTCTCTGCCCTGGCGAGTCCTAGCGAGTAAGCCATGCGGTTCTGGGGGAAGCGGTGAGCGTCACAATATATTGCCAGCAGGAGGCAAATAACCGAAAAAAACGCCTTCAAAATAGACGCGAACTAAAGGCTGGTTCACACATAGCCGAGTCGGTGCGCGACTCCAACACGAGTGATGAAATTTTGCTATTCAGCAATGACTCGTAGATACTCCTCAACACTCGTATAGACTCGTGCTACGCTCGTGTATACTCTTTGTTTACTCGACACACACGGGGTCCAAAAATTTCATGCATGCAAAATTGTTGGGTCCCGTGGCGAGTACCCACGAGTGTGGCCTAAATACGTGTAGACTCATGTACATACGTGTTAACTCGTGTTTGACTCTGAATAACTCTTCGTTATTCATGTTAACTCGTGTTGACTCGTGTAAACCGTGTAACACTCTTTGGTGATTCGTCGCTTTTCGTCATCATTTCGACGTTGACGAAGCAACACGTGTCTACACGCAACAACACGTATGTAACACACATGCAACACGTATCAACAAGAGTAGAAAGCACCAATGTGAGTGCCAAAATTTGGTGCCCCCATGATGCCAGAGTTTACACGATTCAAACACGAGTGAAAACACGAGTAAACAAGAGTAAACACGATCCACCGAGAAAAAACACGAGTGTAACACGAAAAAGCAAGTGTCATTAATTTGAAATACCGTTATTTCAAAAATGTAGGACGAATCAACGAGAGTATACATGAGTTTACACGGATGTAACACGAGTCAACACGTGTGCAACAGAGATCCAACGAGAGTCAACGCGTTGTCTTTCGTGTTGATCCGTATAACAATCGTGTTGATCCGTGTAACAATCGCGTTGACTCGTGTTAGACTCGTCCATACTCTTTGCTTACGTGCCCTGGAATGTGGCCATTATTTTTCAAATTTTTTACACTCGTGTTGGGTTCGTGTTACACTCGTTTTGACTCTCAGTTACTCGTACAGACTCTTGCATGAACACGTGTTGACTCGTATTGATTCGAGTTAACTCGTGTTACACTCCTTGACTCGGGAGCAATTGCTACTCGCGGCCGACTCAGCCTCCAGCGACGGCAATAATCGACGAGTGTGACTCGTGTTGGACTCACGCACCGACTCGGCTATGTGTGAACCAGCCTTTAACCACGGTGATCGACATATGTAAACATGACGGTGGCGGTGTCGGCGTCGGACACTTGCGATAATGTTCCCGTCTATTTTGAATGCCATTGGAAACAATAATATGTTGAGGGGGGGCTTTGCCCCCATGACGTGTTGTCATCATCATATATATTGCCAGTAGGGGGCAAACAACCAAAAAAATTGCCGGAAAGCCCTCCCCTCAACATATTATAGTATCCAATGGCAGTCAAAATAGACGGGAACATGATTGCAAGCGTCTACCGCCGCCGCCGCCGTCATTTTTACATGGTCGATCGCCGCAGTTACTGTAAGTTCGCGTTTATTTTTAGTTTTTGACGACGATTTGTTTTGGTTAGGCCTATTTGCCCCCTGCTGGCAAATTATATGATGACAATATGTCATAGGGGGTGTTTGCCCCCCTCAACATATTATCGTATCCAACGGCATTCAAAATGGACGGGAACATGATGGCAAGCTTCTGTCGCCGCTCTGTGCAGTGTAAACAATGGTGGCGGTACGCCCGAACTCTACATTCTACCCGGCTAGGCCTATATTATAGGCTACAATAAATAAGTAGGCTAGGCTATTTTATCTATAGGCTATGCCTAGTCTAATATTACAATTTAAGGTAGCATTCAAGTTGACTACAGCAGGACTTACCCTTGACCAGGTATAGGCAATCCTAGTGTTTACTAGGCCTATACCTCTTTGAAAGGACATTAGCCTAGCCTAGCCTCCATGCGGACTATAGCCTATGGAGAAAAATATGGCAAATCTATTGTTGCCTATTATCTCTAATAAATTGTTTCTCATAATGCTGCAGTAGTGTCGTTTAAAATACCAACCATTTAATTGTGTGCCTTTAAAAATAACCTAAATTAGGCTATAGCCTACTGGAAGATTATAAGAATCTTTAAGAAAGACTAGGTTAGGGTTATTGTCGTGCCAAAGCTAGATTATAGCCTAAATATAAAAGGAAGTGAATAAAATTAAATATGCCGAAAAAAATCGCCGTCAAAATAGACGCGAAGTTAACCGCGGCGATCGCCCTATGTAAACATGACGACCGTACACCCGGTAGCTACATCCATCCCATTAAAAGTTACTGTGGGACACAAAATATGTTGAGGAGGTCTCTGCGGCTCTGCCCCCCCACATCGGCCCGTCACGTATTATAATGTACGGTAAGTCATCATCATCTGTGCTAATTCATAGGATCCCCAATTAAGGACAAAGTCAATCAACAGACGAAATAAGCTCCCAAATTACAATAACATAGCGGCCCGGAGTTTATGGGCGACTTTTTACACGTCATTTTAAATGTTACTTTCCTGCCCTGGTCTAGGCCTAATAGATTTTTCCAAAGAATCAAACTTAAATTAAAAGGAAGTAGCTTAGCCTACAGTTTATAGGAAGGCTATTCCAACATGCATTCCAGAACTTAGGCTAGCCTAGGCCTAGGCTAGATGAAAATTTGTGGGTGGTCTGCCAAAAAAGAATCACTAGGCCCATTAGGCTATGGGTAGGCTAGTATGGGGTGCATTTTGCAAATCTTCTGAACTCTTAGGCCTAGGCTAGGCTAAATTAAAACTCACAAAATCTGAGTAAAACCAGCATGGTGCTGTGCTGCAGTGTAGCAGTTCTTGCCTCATCTTTCGGCTCTACCCTATAAGAGTTCTGCTGTGGAACTCATGTGGTGCGGCTGAATTGGTGAAATGGCGAGAAATGTCTGCGTATCTTCACCGTCCTAGATTTGTTCACCTGCCCTTCCCTACCTATCATGTCTTGATTGGTTGTCCATCTTGATCTAATTCTTCAGGCCAGCCCTATTAGAGTATTTTGGGGGAACTCAGTGGTGTGGTTAAACTATTTTTAATATATATTTGTTTAAATATGTAAGATATGCAATAAATTATGTAAAATATATTGTTTTTACTTTATACCTATACATATAATTGTCATTATTAAGGAAATTCCATTGACTATTTACATCGCTAGGCCAAGCTTCCTTATTTCTATTAATTTCCTCTAGTTCACAATGAAACCTATTGCTAACTTCCTTGTTCTTCAGCAACCGCGGCAGTGTCGGCGTTGGACGCTTGGGATAATGTTCCCGTCTATTTTGAATGCCATTGGATACAATAATATGTTGAAAGCCCCCCCTCACCCCCCCCCATGACATGTTATCATCATCATATATTATATTGCCAGTAGGGGGTAAACAACCAAAAAAATTGCCGGAAAGCCCTTCCCTCAACATATTATTGTATCCAATGGCAGTCAAAATAGACGGGAACATGATCGCAAGCGTCCACCGCCGCCGCCGTCATGTTTACATGGTCGATCGCCGCAGTTTGGTTAGGCCTATTTGCCCCCTGCTGGCAAATTATATGATGATGACAATATGTCATGGGGGTGTTTGCCCCTCTCAACATATTATTGTATCCAACGGCATTCAAAATGGACGGGAACATGATGGCAAGCTTTCGTCGCCGCTCTGCAGTGTAAACATTGGTGGCAGTACGCCCGAACTCTACATTCTGCCCGGCTAGGCCTATATTATAGGCTACAATAAATGAGTAGGCTAAGCTATTTTATCTATAGGCTAGGCCTAGTCTAATATTACAATTTAAGGTAGCATTACAAAGAGTACAAAGGAAATCAAGCAACAACAGATCTGGTGTAGTGCCTGGATTGTTAAGTATTAGCCTTATTCAAAATTCCCGCCAATTGTGGTTTAAGTTTGTTGACGGTCCCAAAAATTCGATCATTTAATCATTTTTAGTACTCCTGAGCCCAGTAGTAAAGTACCTGAGGTTATTAGCAGGTGAATGATTTGAAATATTTGAAATTTAAGTTGAGCAAGAGAATACCGTTACTGTCATAAGTTCCTATAAACCTCCTTATCGGTACCCCTCAAGCGATCAGATTCCTTTTTGAGACTCCCTATCATAGTTCGCCAGTCTTTCTGTTTTGCCCTTTTTCCAGTACATGTTTCCCTTCAGCATGATACCCTAAATTATTCACCCCCCATAGAAAGTCATATGTCGGCAGAATACGCCTGAATAAAGATGTTGTAATTTGCTTTAGAAGATGCGATGCTATTATTGAGATAGTCATTTGTTGACACGGTGCGGCGTCTTGAAGAAGAGTCGGGCACCGAGGGGATATAGCCATTATGCTTTCCCTCCGGTTTGACAGTGCTGGCTGAGATGTTTCTTGATTATGCCCTGGCCACGGCTGTTCTGTCTCTCTCCCGATGCCCCCACTTTTACCAGTGGGGGTCCCAGCCTAGCCTGGTCTCGGCTTACCAAGTAAAGCCCAAGTTCCTGTGAACGGTACCTGCAACCACCCCAGCCAGTATGCCGGGTTTCCCGAATAGCCTAGCCTAAGTGCTTAACCCGGCCCTGATCTTCGCATATCTTTATCTACAATCATCTGGAACGATATTTGAGTTTATTATGTAGGCTATAGTATGGGTACGGTACCTGCCGGTAACCCAGGTTAATTAGGTTAAAGCTACAAATTCATGGGTATACCAATAGCCTACTGGGCAATTATTTTTTCCCACCCATATTTTACAGTACTGTCCTTTACATGAATGTCATTGCTCTTAGTATGTATGTTGTAGGCAATAATAATTTTCTATCTAACCTAGAGAGTATCCCTATCCATAGTAGTGTCAAAAGACTATAATCTTGCTTATTGCTCAGTGTCCTAGAGTACTTATTCTGATGCTAGAGGCCTATAGTTGGGTGGCCCCAAGTAGCATTCACCCCTACCAGTAGGGATGGTTAGCTGGCCAGCCGACCGGGACCGACACGCTACCAACTAAAATCTCCGAGGACAGTCAGTTGACCATCTGTAGGGTTGTAGCCTACTTGTATTGGGCACTCAAAGTGGAGATGCTGTGTCCCTTTCGTAAATGTGGAGGAACGGCGTTTTCGGGGCTTCACACTGGTGGCAAGCTGTGGGATGATCCTATTAAGTTCGGGTAGGATGTTATAAGTAAATAGGGTATCCAAGAAGAAAATGTGTTGATATAGTTGTTACATTCATTCATACTGACACTGGAGATAAGTGAGAGTATAGTTTGTGAGACTATGGATATGGATGATAGCCACAGTGACTGTACCAAATATTCTGATTCAATGTCCCTAACCAATGATACCGGTACCATGGATTTTCGACAACTAGAAACACAACTTATAATTTTAAGGCAGGAGATACATAACCTCAGCCAAACTGTAGCAGGAGCCTTAAAGGAACCGCAAGGAGATAAAGGTAGTAGTGCCTCCCCCCCCTGAGCCGTCCAGTATGCCCAATGTTAACCAAATCTCTACCAACCCTTTCATTATATCTACCCCTTTAAAACGGGATTCAGAGACAAAGTTTGCGTTGGAATGTAAAGACATTGAGGTGCTCCGTATGGAAGACCTCTATGACTTGCACACCAAGGCAAACATTAGACATTTCCTTAGACAAGTAGAAGCAGTCAATACTGATCCTGGTAGACAAAAAACCATAGCGTTAACCAGGATGGATAAAGAGTTGCGCTTCTATGTTGAAAGTGAACTGTCCAAACTGTCTCACCTCACCACTTTTGCTGACATCACTAATATCCTACAGACCCATTTCAAGACAGGAGACATTGTTGACTCATTTAGGGAGCTATTTAATATGAGATATTCTTTCGATGAACCTCCTCGTAGGTTTATTCAGAGATTTAACAGTAGAGTAACAGCCATTTGCCAAGATAACCCTGAAAGTACAGCTACATCTCGTGACGAGTGGTGGAAGGATATTATAATGGATAGCTTACCCACAGACATTAGGAAAGAATTGAAACTTTTTAGCAAGAAGGGCTTGGAAGAGACATTCATTCGTGAGGTAGAAAGAATCAGGAGCACACAACTTAGGAAACCAGTAGCTTTTGTCGCTCGAGTAGAGGAATCCGGTGCAGAAAGGGGCATTCCGCCAGAGATAGCAGCTTCTAGGACCAACCCATTTGTAAGTAAGCCCCCACGTTATTGTAGGTGGTGTGCAGATGGCAGTGTTCATTTCTGGCACCAATGCCCTAGGAAGCCCACACCTAACAGTTGTTATGATTGTCTTCAACTAGCAACTCATAGAGGACACCCTGGATGCCCTGGTAGGATTAACCAAGTACAGACTAGACCACCTCATCTTACCACTCACTCGCCCGCACCTGTCTACCCTCAGGGCTCACCATTCATTCCATCACTGTCACCATTTACTGTACCTCCCCCATCTCGTGTTACCTTTCCTCCCCCACCTACTAAAAGGGAAATATGACTAGATGTACCGCCTTTAGTAGCCTCAAATCAGCCTATCCTGAAAGTACAGGAGGTTATTATGGTTAAAGAAGAGATAAATATCCCTGTTATCATGCTTGAATGTGCTGGTTACCCATTAAAAACTTTTGTGGACACAGGTTCCGTAGCCACCTTGATCACTGAGACTGCTTGGAAGTTAACCAAAGCTAATATATTTAAATGTAATAAATCACTTACAAGTGTTTCAAATCATACTATTGAAGTTCTTGGTCAAATTATGCTACCAGTAAGTGTTACTCCTCATTTAAAGGTTACTCACCGGTTTATAGTAGTGCCTAACAAGTATCTGTCAAGTGATGTACTAATGGGTGCCGACCTGATTGGTAGAGCACTTTTTGCTTGGGATGGTCAGGCCCAGGAACTGCATTGGGCCGGGCATCGTTATTCAGTTACCAATACTCAGGCTGACTCAGTGAATAAGGTCTATTGGAAATTAAAAAATTCAGGTAAGGATAATCCACATGTTGCCGTAGTCCAAGTAGGCAAGAGAATTAGGATCCCAGGTGACCACATGTGCTTTGTACCCATATCTGTTAGAGGTGTAACACCTGGTAACCTTGTCCAAGTTGATGTTCTACCTAACCTAGCCAGTAAGTTTAAGAAAGTATTACCTATAAATTCTTACTGTATCATTGTAAATGACAATTGCGCTGTTGCTGTACCTATTGTCAATACTGGGAAAAAACCTGTCTTATTTAAACCAGGACATATTGTAGCCACTGTTTCTCTTCTTGAAGACCGTGATGTAGAAAAACTCGAGTCCAATGCTTCTCTTATCCGTGATACGTCTTGTCAACCAATCGGTGCCATCTCAAATGCACTGCTCCCTCATATGGATGAAGCTGCCGACTTTAGTGATCGTAACCGCGCTCTTAGATCCTTAGTTAACCCGGGAGCTGCGGGGAGACTCTTAAGAGTTCCCCCGGCGCACTGCGGGGAGACTCTTAACCCGGGAGCTGCGGGGAGACTCTCAAGAGTTCCCCCGGCGCACTGCGGGGAGACTCTTAAGAGTCAGAGAAAACAAAAATCAACTTTTGACATCGAAAAAAAAAAAAAAAATATATTTTTTTTTTTTTTTTTTTTTTTTTTTTTTGGCCCCTGGGCCATGCAAAATCTCAGTCCTCTACCTCCCCTCCTTCCCCACTTTCCTCCTCTCCTTCAGTTATCACCTATTTTCCCTGTTATTCCCTTATTCTGAGGTATATTTTCGTGCTAACATTAGAAATCCGATTGGAGGGTGTGGTCATCACTGATAGCAAGCGAGTGCAAGAGAGAGAGAGAGAGTATCGATCGACTGTGTCTCAGTGGCCTTGGGGGAAATTGGCGGGAAAGCAGATTGCCTCACCCATACATTATACAACTCGCGGGCTATATCTCCGATTTTGACCATCCAAACGCTGTTTTCACTAGTTTTATTGTTGTTTCAGGTTAATACCTTTATAATCAACCCATAATAGGCGCATATGGATAAGTATTAATGCTATTAATGGCACAATGAATATTTTAGTGACGGAAACACCTCAAATACGTCAGCACAGGGGGACGTTTCCAATTACCCCCATGCGCACTTCAGAGGTTAAAGATTTAGATTGGTCCCATCTCGATCAAAGTCAAAAAGATAAACTGACTGAGTGTATTACAAATCATAACCAGTTGTTTGTATTGAGTCAGAGTGAATTGGGGGAAATGAAAGTAGGAGAAGCGGGCATACAAGTAAAGGACCCTACTCCAGTTCGTATGCCGCTATATCGTCAACCTGAACAAGCCAAAGCAGAGATTGCCAAATTAATCATTAATATGTTAGAGAAAGGAGTGATCGAAGAAAGTACAGCAGCTTATCTTGCTCCCATAGTCCTTGTTAAGAAATCTGACGGTTCGCGCCGCATGTGCATTGATTACCGAGGATTAACCCTTAATTAGCGGCGAGCAACATAAGTCGAGTTAAATAAAGCTGGACTATGTGGCGGCGCTCGACATAACTCGAGTGGCAATTTCAGCACGTAATGTGGCTGAGAGAGAGAGACAAGTGGTGGCAGGAGACTAGCGAGCGTATGACTGCTCCAGACCACCGCGGCGAACCTACTGACACAAATCTCAGCTCCCTCCTCCCTCTCTCACTCGCTACATACTCAATTATGTACTGAAAGTACCGAATTACCTGCTTTTTGCACTCGCGTTGCACGGTTATTGCAAGAAAACTATCCATCATACAAGGATCGTTATGGTGTCATTCGAAAGCTCTGTTTATGCCCTTTCAGGGATAGGTACTTGTTTTACGTTCTGGGTCTTATTTAGGCATGAAAATGATCACGTAAACAGCCCTATTTTGGCTAAAAACACCCCGCTGTGCGGTACACATAAATAAACCGCATAGGCCGCTCGTAAGGTGTTAAACCAGAACCTTAAAATGGACCTACAACCATTACCACGTCTTGACGACTTAGTAGAATCCAGCGCAGGTAGACCATTTTATTGTAATTTAGACCTTCGTGATGCGTATTACCAAGTCAAACTAGATTCCGAGTCTCGTGATCTCACCACTTTTTCTGACGGCCTTAACTTATACCGATTTTGTAGACTACCTTTCGGTCTCTCGGTCAGTCCTGCCATTTTCACAAGAAAGATTCAGGAAGTGCTAGCCCCCCTGCTCAAACAAGGCTGGTGTCGGAATTATCTTGACGATGTTGTACTGTGGGCTGATTCATTCGACCAAATGTTAAACAGGCTTAGCCAAACTTTCACCCGTTTAAGCAAAATGGGCGTCAAACTTAACGTAAGCAAATGTGCCTTTGGGGTTAAAAAAATCAAATTTTTGGGTCACATAATTCCTTGTTAAGAAATCTGACGGTTCGCGCCGCATGTGCATTGATTACCGAGGATTAAACCAGAACCTTAAAATGGACCTACAACCATTACCACGTCTTGACGACTTAGTAGAATCCAGCGCAGGTAGACCATTTTATTGTAATTTAGACCTTCGTGATGCGTATTACCAAGTCAAACTAGATTCCGAGTCTCGTGATCTCACCACTTTTTCTGACGGCCTTAACTTATACCGATTTTGTAGACTACCTTTCGGTCTCTCGGTCAGTCCTGCCATTTTCACAAGAAAGATTTAGGAAGTGCTAGCCCCCCTGATTCATTCGACCAAATGTTAAACAGGCTTAGCCAAACTTTCACCCGTTTAAGCAAAATGGGCGTCAAACTTAACGTAAGCAAATGTGCCTTTGGGGTTAAAAAAATCAAATTTTTGGGTCACATAATTTCTGCGCAGGGAATAAAACCAGACCCAAAGAACGTAGAAGCAGTCAATAGAATGCCCAGTCCTAGTAATCTGAAACAAGTCCGTCGCTTTATGGGAATGGTGAACTTCTATCGTAAACATATCCCAAAATTAGCTTTCCTTGCGAGTCCTATCACCGAGCTACTGCGGAAAGATGTACCTTTTCAGTGGAACACAGAATGTCAAAAAGCTTTCATTGAACTGAAAAGAATATTAACTACATATCCTGTCCTTGTTAAGGCTGATCAAACTAAACCTTTTCAATTACACACCGATGCTAGTAAATCTCATGTGGGTGCTTCATTAATGCAAGTCGAAGACGACCATTCCCTCAAACCGATTGGATTTTTTTCAAAGAAATTAAATGCTACTGAGAGAAGATATTCAGTAACTGATAAGGAAGCAATGGCCGTAGTAGAAGCTTGTAGATTTTTCTTCCCGTACCTGTGGTGTAAGCCGTTTATGGTAGTGACTGACCACAAACCACTTACCTGGATTTTTAAGCGAAAAACTAAGTGTCCCAGAATGTCCAGATATATTTTAGAATTAAGAGACTATTCTTTTACCATGAGATATAAAAAGGGAGCCCAACATTCAGTACCTGATGCACTAAGCCGTCCAGTTTGTGCTATTAATCAGACCCTTGACCCCACTCAAATTAATTCAGTCAAGTTCCTTGGTCTTACATGCAAGAACATATCTAGTGCCCAGAGAGAAGACAAAATATGGACCAAAGTTATAAGATATTTAGAAGGTGGTCACTTGCCTAAGAAAATTACTGGAAACTGTCCAATAATCCCCTTTGAGTTACATGATAAGTTATTGTATGTCAGAAAGAGGGACCTTAACACCTTACGAGCGGCCTATGCGGTTTATTTATGTGTACCGCACAGCGGGGTGTTTTTAGCCAAAATAGGGCTGTTTACGTGATCATTTTCATGCCTAAATAAGACCCAGAACGTAAAACAAGTACCTATCCCTGAAAGGGCATAAACAGAGCTTTCGAATGACACCATAACGATCCTTGTATGATGGATAGTTTTCTTGCAATAACCGTGCAACGCGAGTGCAAAAAGCAGGTAATTCGGTACTTTCGGTACATAATTGAGTATGTAGCGAGTGAGAGAGGGAGGAGGGAGCTGAGATTTGTGTCAGTAGGTTCGCCGCGGTGGTCTGGAGCAGTCATACGCTCGCTAGTCTCCTGCCACCACTTGTCTCTCTCTCTCAGCCACATTACGTGCTGAAATTGCCACTCGAGTTATGTCGAGCGCCGCCACATAGTCCAGCTTTATTTAACTCGACTTATGTTGCTCGCCGCTATTTAAGGGTTAACATGTCAAGGTTGTGTTTAGTTATACCACAGACATTAGTGGCAGTTGCATGTGCCTTAACCCATAACAATGCTCACTTAGGGGAAAGGAAAACCCTCCATAAGGCCCAACAGTACTTTTATTGGCCAAAGATGCCCCGTGACATTTCCCAGTTTGTTAAATCGTGTAGGTTGTGTCAGCAGTATAAGGGCCACGGAGCTCTTGTTCATCATTGGCACGAGTTACCCCCTGTCGAGGATAATGGTCAACGGGTTGCTATTGATCTCATTGACCTTCATCAGAGTCGTAGTGGTCACCGTTTTTGCCTTACCGTGTTAGACCACTTCTCCCGACATCTCAGAATTTACCCGCTCAGGAATAAGAATACGAAAACGGTAGCCACAGAGTTTATGAAAGATATATGTAGATATGGCAAACCTAAAGTAGTGGTCATGGATAATGGTGGCGAGTTTTCCAGTTTTGAGTTTAGAGAATTTTGTCGACAAGCTGAAATCAAGCAAGCATTCTGTTTGCCATATCATCCCAGGGGTAACTCGGTCATTGAGAGGGCCCACCGTACCTTGAAAACTATTCTAGCTATCTTAAGCCAAGAACATCCCAACACATGGCCAGCTCACATAGACAAAACTGAGAGAGCTCATAATGAGGCTGTGCACACTTCCCTTGATACCTCGCCTTTCTTTGCATTCTATGGGCGTCACCCCAATCGTGAGGTAGGCCAACTCCAACTACCCTCACCTGAGATGGAGAATGATTAGATAAATGTCAAAGAGTTGTTGAAAGAAACTGTGCGAAGAATGACTAATCAGTATCGTATGCGAGCAAACGAAAAGAGAAAGGATCAATGCATCGCAGTAGAATCTTTGGTGTGGATCCAAGTAGAAGATTCCATACCTGGTACTGCTACTAAACTAAATAGAAAATGGAAGGGTCCTTTTAAAGTGAAAAAAATGATTGATGATGGACGAGCTTATGAACTCGAAGACATATTTGATGGTACTGTAGTAAAAAGGGCGGCCGAGAAACTGAAAATTTATGTTGTTGTTGTTGTTGTTTTTCCCCAAGCTGCCTGGCCGAACAGCCCCCAGGCCCCGAGCAAGGCCAAGGCCATAACCTAGCGCCCCCACAGAACCCTCCCTGCCGACCACAATAAAGCCTGGGTGACCGAAGCCACTCCATGGCGGGGAGCTGAGGAGGGTGCGGAAACGCCCGGGAAACCAAAGCCCCACCCAGGGCCCTGTGCCCCTCAGCAATTATGAAGAGAAAGTTGAGGGGCAAAGGAAAGATGTGACGCTTTGGCTTCCAATCTTGATAGATTAGGAGGTCAATCCACGCAAGAGACGCCGTCACTTGAGATCTAGAAAATATATAAGTAAAAGGAACAGTCAGAGTAAGCTATGGGTATGGCAGAGATTGCTCCGTTCTCACTCTGATAGACCAGCCCATCACCACATGACTAGAACCCAATCCTCTAAGCATCAGCTAGGAAAGGCCCTAGAAAGCCGCCTTTGGCGGGGGGATAGCTCCCCTATTTCAACCCTTTTCGGGGTTGGGCACCCGCCCAAATTTATGTAGAAAGAGCTACCGTCCTAGGCGAGGTAGACCATAAATTCCTTAACTGCCAGGAGAGTGATGAAGAAAGTGACGAAATAGAGGAACCTAAAGATGTGAGAGTGAGGAAGCCCCCAAAGAGACTAATCACGGAGATGTGAGATGAAATGCCTTGTACCATATAGGGATGAAGTGATAATTTTAAGGTATTACCTATTAATCTATGTACTGTACTATGTTACTATTAAGTTGTTAAGCTTCTAGGTTTGGCCTGTCCTTAGATGGGTGGACCACTTTACACTGGCTTTGTGAGTTACTAAGGGTCTTATATGATACCTCAGGGGAACAGTTTTACCAAAGTTTTTTTTATAGGATAGGGGTTTGCCAGTGAGTTGGATGGGCTGTGGACGTTGACTACCACTTGTTCGAGACACCTGGGTGTTGAATCCTGCTGTTCGGTGTGCTTGTTTTTTTTTCTTCTTATTAATTTTAGATCTTCTGTTTTGAGCTCAACCAAATTATTAGGGAATAAGTTTAAGGGTTTGAGAGCGGTGTGTCTACCTGAAGGTCTCCCCCTGGCTTTCCTTGCTCCTCTTGAGTGCCTCGAGTCCGGCGTAGTGGTAAACTCCCATCTTACAGTATAGGCATCTCATTTGGGGTGGTGACGGTCAGATATCGCTATAGGGATGGAGAAGTTGACATGGGCCTCTCTCATTCAATTAGGTGGCAAGTCATCTGAACAGTTTGGGTCCTCTGTGTGGGCAGTCTTCTGAGCAACCTGGACACCATTATTAGTCTAAAGTCCTTCTCCTGTGACCTCTGTCTATGTGATATATATTGTTGTGTAGACTCCTCGAGCCCAGTGTACCATAATGTTCCGTAAAGCAGTATAGGCAGTCTAATTTTGTTGGTTATTAATGAGATGTAGGTAATTTACGCTGTAACTTGGTCCCCTTTCAACATGGTGAATTAACCCTTAATTAGCGGCTCACCACATAAGTCGTATTTAATAAAGCTGGACTATGTGGCGGCGCTCGACATAGGTCGAGTGGCAATTTCAGCACGTAATGTTGCTGAGAGAGAGAGACAAGTGGTGGCAGGAGACTAGCGAGCATATGACTGCTCCAGACCACCGCGGCGAACCTACTGACACGAATCTCAGCTCCCTCCTCCCTCTCTCACTCGCTACATACTGAATTATATGGGGAAAGTACCGAATTACATGCTTTTTGCACTCGCGTTGCACGGTTATTGCAAGAAAACTAGCCATCATAAAAGGATCGTTATGGTGTCATTCGAAAGCTCTGTTTATGCCCTTTCAGGGATAGGTACTTGTTTTACATTCTGGGTCTTATTTAGGCATGAAAATGATCACGTAAACAGCCCTATTTTGGCTAAAAACACCCCGCTGGGCGGTACATATAAATAAACCGCATAGGCCGCTCTTAAGGTGTTAATGATATTACTGTTGTATTTTCCTTCCCCCCCTCCCCTGTTGTTGTCTAACCTGATCGAATTTTTGTCTACCCTAACTGTGGGCGGGTGTAGTGCCTGCATTGTTAAGTATTAGCCTTATTCAAAATTCCCGCCAATTGTGGTTTAAGTTTGTTGACGGTCCCAAAAATTCGATCATTTAATCATTTTTAGTACTCCTGAGCCCAGTAGTAAAGTACCTGAGCTTATTAGCAGGTAAATGATTTGAAATATTTGAAATTTAAGTTGAGCAAAAGAATACCGGTACTGTCATAAGTTCCTATAAACCTCCTTACCGGTACCCCTCAAGCGATCAGATTCCTTTTTGAGACTCCCTATCATAGTTCCCCAGTCTTTCTGTTTTGCCCTTTTTCCAGTACACGTTTCCCTTCACCATGATACCCTAAATTATTCACCCCCCATAGAAAGTCATATGTCGGCAGAATACGCCTGAATAAAGATGTTGTAATTTGCTTTAGAAGATGCGATGCTATTATTGAGATAGTCATTTGTTGACACGATGCGGCGTCTTGAAGAAGAGTCGGGCACCGAGGGGATATAGCCATTATGCTTTCCCTCCGGTTTGACAGTGCTGGCTGAGATGTTTCTTGATTATGCCCTGGCCACGGCTGTTCTGTCTCTCTCCCGATGCCCCCACTTTTACCAGTGGGGGTCCAGCCTAGCCTGGTCTCGGCTTACCAAGTAAAGCCCAAGTTCCTGTGAACGGTACCTGCAACCACCCCAGCCAGTATGCCGGGTTTCTCGAATAGCCTAGCCTAAGTGCTTAACCCGGCCCTGATCTTCGCATATCTTTATCTACAATCATCTGGAACGATATTTGAGTTTATTATGTAGGCTATAGTATGGGTACGGTACCTGCCGGTAACCCAGGTTAATTAGGTTAAAGCTACAAATTCATGGGTATACCAATAGCCTACTGGGCAATTATTTTTTCCCACCCATATTTTACAGTACTGTCCTTTACATGAATGTCATTGCTCTTAGTATGTATGTTGTAGGCAATAATAATTTTCTATCTAACCTAGAGAGTATCCCTATCCATAATAGTGTCAAAAGACTATAATCTTGCTTATCGCTCAGTGTCCTAGAGTACTTATTCTGATGCTAGAGGCCTATAGTTGGGTGGCCCCAAGTAGCATTCACCCCTACCAGTAGGGATGGTTAGCTGGCCAGCCGACTGGGACCGACACGCAACCAATAAAATCTCCGAGGACAGTCAGTTGACCATCTGTAGGGTTGTAGCCTACTTGTATTGGGCACTCAAAGTGGAGATGCTGTGTCCCTTTCGTAAATGTGGAGGAACGGCGTTTTCGGGGCTTCACACTAGTGACCCTTCTAGGCTGCTTGTCCTCCAAAACACTGAGGATCAAGTGTCCAAACAGTGGTTTAGAGTGGGTAAGGGAACATTGGAAAGGGAACTACTGCCCTGGAACTAATGTCCGTGGCAGGACTAGGAAGTTAGTAGGGGACATATGGGTTAGTAACTGAGGGGAGGATAAAATAAAGTTATTCATTTACAAACGCAGTCAGTCGCGGGTTTGATGCGAGATATTTGTCTAGGCGGAGTTTAAATGAATCAACGGTGCTGCAGTCTATAACGTCTCGGGAAAGCCCATTTCACAAGTTGACAATTCGATTGAAGAAGAAATTCTTAGATTTGTGTGAGTTAAAAGATTTACCAATAATTTTGCAACCGTTTCCCCGAGTGTAATTAGATTGGTCGATAGTGAAGTACTTACTACAGTTCATATTGTCGATGCCTTTGATGATTTTGAACACTTGAATTAAGTCACCTCTTAATATGCGCTGGGTAAAAGGAAATAGATTTAATTCTCTAAGACGCTCTTCGTATGGTTTGTTATTTAGGCTAGGTATCATTTTGGTAACTCTACGTTGAACTCGTTCTATCTTGTTTATGTCTTTTTGGTAATAAGGGCACCAGCATTGAACGCAGTATTCAAGGAGACTACAGCAGGACTTACCTTTGACCGGGTATAGGCTATCCTAGTGTTTACTAGGCCTATACCCCTTTGAAAGGACATTCGCCTAGCCTAACCTAACAACCTTACCTAACCTATCATAGTAGGCTATTATGGGTGGGGGCTGCCGTCCCCACACCCAATTTTTGGTGTATTTGTCTATTTTGCCCCCTGCTGGCACCCTCAACATATTATTGTATCCATTGGCATTCAAAATAGACGGGAACATGATTGCAGACGTCCGCCGCCTCCGTCATCGTTTACATTTGTCGATTGGCGTTGTTAAGTTCGTGTCTATTTTGACAAAGATTTATTTTGGTTATTTGCCCCCTGCTGGAAATATATATTATGATGACAATATGTCATGGGGGGGGGTGAAGGGGGGCAAAGCCCAACCTCAACATATTATTGTATCCAAAGGCAGTCTAAATAGACAGGAAAAGGATGGCAAGCGTCTGACGCCACTACGCGTACGCGTAGTGTAAACAAGGCTGGCGATACACCCGGTAACTACATCCTACCCGGCTAATGTCCTTTCAATGGGGTAGCCTATAAATTAGTAAACACTAGGATAGCCTATACAACGCAACTCTTGCCGATAGGCCTAGCCTAAAGGCTAACCTATTCATAAAGGTGTCTATTTTGACGTCAATTTTTTCGGTTATTTGCCCCCTGCTGGCAATATATATGATGGTGAAAATATGTCATGGGGGGGGGGGGGGGGAGGGCAAAGCCCCCCTCAACATATTATTGTATCCAATGGCATTCAAAATAGACAGGAACTTTATTGCAAACGTCTGACACCTCCCCCGCCACCGCCATGTTTACATGTGTCGATCGCCGTGGTTAAGTTCGCGTCTATTTTGACGGCGATTTTTTGTCGGTTATTTGCCCCCTGCTGGCAATATATAAGATGATGACAATATGTCATGAGGGGGGGGCCTCAACAATGACCTCTAACCTCTGTATCTCAAATAGGGCTAGAGGAAATTGGCTGCAAATTTCCCCATCTAGGCTATTCCTTGACTGACTCTTCCCAAATGGTAGACATATTAGCTTGATCACTCTAGGTCTAGTTGTTTTTTAGTTACAGAGGTTATAGCCTAGGTCATGATTTCTTGCCTACTTACAGCGAATAGACTAGGCCTATTGTAGATTGGTAAAATATTTGCTTAATAGGCCTAGGCTATGTTGGCTGTGCAATTATTGTCTCGATTTGACTATTTTTACCTAATTAGGCCTAAAGCAGCCTGAGTCTATTCCCAACCCCCAAACAGTATCCCATGTTAAGCCCTAGACTAGGCCTAGGCCTAATCCCACTCTCAATCAAAATTCGAACTGATAAATTCGTACCTACCGGTAGCCTAGGCTAGGCCTATATTTTTCGTGAATAGATATTATAGCAAATGGTTTAAAGGAAAGAGCATCCTATATTATGTTCAAATAATATGTAATAGCACTGTGTATGGTTGTATTAAATTTAAATAGTGATAGATGTGTATATTAATGGGATAAATACTCCAAAGTTCGCATACGTTCAGAAAATTATAGTTGAACACTGTTGCCAGATACTAATCAATCCCATTATCATTATATCATAATGGATTTTACTCATTTTCATAATTTCAAATACCAAGGACATTAATATAATATTTTCCTATCTTTTTTGTAGTGATATTTGTCTGATTTAGTGGTATATTGGTGTCTGTATAGGGTTATAATGCATTGTGAAAGTTACCTCTGCATCTCTGACTTGGTATAACAGTTCGGTATGGGCCGGCTTAAGTACCCTGCTTTCTTTGAGTACTACACGGCAAGAGAAGCTTTCGGTTCTGTCATTACTGTTCAAATTAAACAGCAACTGCTAAATTCGACATCATGTTCAAATAATATGTAATAGCATTGTCTATGGTTGTATTAGACAAAAATTGTGATAGGTTTCTATTTTATGGGGATAAATAGTATTAAGCTGAATAAACTAAATACCGAAAGTTCACTAGAGTGGTTGTTGATACTTTTGCTAGATGAGGGAGGAGGGAGGTAGGAAGGAAGGGCTGGGCAGTGTTGCCAGTTGTATCGCTACATATTACCGCTAGATGTAGAGCTATTTACTTCAATTTAGCAGCCATTTTTTCATATCTAGAGAGATTTACTAGGGATAATTTAAAAATTTCAGACATTCTAGTCATATTACATTGTAAAATTTGCAAAACAAACAAACCAAAACTCTTTAGAAATTGCAGCATTATTCTAACATTGTTTGACTATGTAGCAACATGCTAGCGACTTTTGAGAAAGGATCTAGCGGTATTTTGTGGAGACATACTGGGAGGGAGGTGGTGGTTGCAGTGTTGCCAGTTGTAAAGCTACATATTTCCGCTAAATGTAGAGCTATTTACTTCAATCTAGCAGCCATTTCTTTTATATCTAGAGACATTTACTAGGGATAATTTGAAAATTTCAGACATTCTAGTCATACTACATTGTAAAATTTGCAAAACAAACAAACCAAAACTCTTTAGAAATTGCAGCATTATCCTAACATTGTTTGGCTATGTAGCAACATGCTAGCGACTTTTGAGAAAGGATCTAGCGGTATTTCGTGGTAACACTTTAGGAGGGTTAAAATACGAGTCACACGGGCAATTGCCAAAACTTTAAAGGTCCATATCATTGTTATTAAACTAAGCATTTGGCAAAGGGAGGAATTGTTAAAAACCTTAGCCAATACTCTGTCATTCACCAAAAATAAATTTGAATTATCATTATTATTTGGTAGGGTAGGTATGTATAGGTAGGTTGGCTAAATAATTGCTGGAATTCGTAGGGACTCGAACTGTTTTGAGAGAGTTAAATAAAAAAAAAATTATAGATCTGAATAATAAAGAGATTATGTTATTAAGCAAAACTGGGGGATGCGTGGAAGCCTATAGACTGTAGACGGTAAACTTTGTGTGGGTAGTGAATGCGGTTTTAAAGTAATTTAAGAATAGACAGTTTTCAATGCTGCGGCCAAACTATTCCACCCATTTATATTCTTTTGGTATCAAAACGTTCGGAATCGCGAGCCTCACCCAACTACGCAAGCATGGCTTTGATCATCGGCGTAGTTTTGAAGATGTGGAATTTTAAGTGGAATTCGAGTTTTTTTCAAGATTGCTGAAAAAAAAAAACACGTGCAAAAGCAAAACCTTCTCTATAAAATTTGCGGAGCATTAGTAGGGGAGTGCGTATGCCAAAGCCCAGTCGTTTCCTGTGAGTGGGAGAGACGGTATATAGGCGTCAAATTTGTCGGGAAATCGGCTGCCACGAACCTGTTTGGCCGCCATGCCGGATGTTTAGCATATCAAAAGTTGCCCAATACAAAAACGCACCTCTTTTGAAAGTTTGATCCCGATCCAAAAAGCGGTTCTGGAGTTATTGCGTCGAAACCGGCGCATAACAAGAATTTGGATGAAATCCCAGGTTTAATGATTACAATAGGGGTTCCCCGTAGGGGACGAACTCCTAATAATAATAATATTAGCAAGTAAATAACTAAATAGAACGATAAATAAACCCTTCTAAATTAACTAAATTAACCCTTTAACTAAATTAAAAACCAGCAAGCTTCATAATCCTAAAATAACGAAAACAAACCAAACTTCCCCGGATTTGTGGAGCTTGCGTAGATTTACCTAGATACCCTATAAGACACGGAGATCGGCCAACCTCCGCCATATTGGTGCCACTATAGTTTATTATTTTCCAACTCATGTTAAATTGAACCCCTTAGCAACTGGTATCTCGAGACTTTATGGAAATATACCAAACTACTATGTCTCTGTGTCATATAAATACCAAACAGTGATTGGTTATATATATATATATATATATATAAATATGAAGATGTAATACACGAAAGCGCTTGGGACTCCGTGTTTATTTTCCTTCCTTCCCTGTGGATATTTAGCATAAATATATATATATATATATATATATATATACCGGTATATATATATATATATATATATATATATAATTATATACTGTATATATATATAAAATAGTATATATAATTATAATAAAACTTAAAAATATGAATTCAATCTTGGCTCAGATGGAGTTAGTATTGACTTTACCTTACCTAAGTTGGGAAGCAGAAAGGAACATTATGCTCGTGACTGTACTTTATGAGCGTGTATTGTGCCTACTGTGTATGTGTATGTTCATATATGATTGTGTCATTAGAGTTATGAACGAACCATCCACCCTTCCTGATCAACAAAACCTAGTGTCATACATTATTTTTTTGGATGACTCATTCCCCTCCTGTTTATTTACATAGTATTGTCATGGTATTGTCATCCTTTGCACCTGTCTGGCCAGCTATACCATGTTTCAAGTAAGTAGGCCGGAACTCTCGAACATCAAGGGGAGGCAGACCGTTTTTATGGACCCCCTTCTCCCTAATGTTTAGCCCCACTAGTTTTGGGATTATAAGACGTTCGGCCCATTAGTTTGGCGATTTTAACACCTTTCGCCCTATTTCGTTGTTAATTTTAAGACCTTTCGTGTCAATTAGGTGTCAATTTTTTCCTGGCGAGCGATAGCGAGCCTGCAATTTTAAGAGGAACCGGCATTCGGCCGGAACATTTTTCTACCGAAAAATGTACAAATTTATCTTGAAGGGGGGTCTAGGGTGTGCTTTTCTAAGCTTGATGGAGGTCTAGGGAGGAAACTAAAAAAATATATGAATATATTAATTAATAGACCAAACAAACGGCCAGTCTCCCCTTCACCTCTATACCTCACAAACGACTAGAGTAAATCAACTAATAGTTTTACCATTTGGAAAAGGTTAGCCAGGGAATATGTATGGAATTTTAAAGCTCATTTGCTCTTGCCCTTTTTGAGCTACAGAGGTTAGGATTCACGAATTCTGGCCTGCCTACTTGGAACATGGTATAGTTGTTACCTAATGTTACTATACTCTCTCTCTCTCTCTCTCTCTCTATATATATATATATATATATATATATATATATATATATATACTGTATATACTGTATATATATATATATACCGGTATATATATAATTATATATATTACAATTATAATTATATAATTATATAATTATATATATATCTAGATATTATATATATATATATAATTATATATATATATATATATATATATATATATATATATATATATATATATATATATATATATATATATTGTATATAAATATATATAGTATGTGTGTGTGTTATGTTACATGTGGGCGTACTTACACATGTGAAATATTATATTTGCTCACGCATACACACACTCGCAAGCACCTATCCACTCACACACACACACACACACTCGCGCACACCTATCCACACACACACACACACACATCCACACCTACCCCGTCAAACCCACACACATATCTATCTATCCATTCATTCATAATTATATATCTAGCCATGCATACATATATATATATATATATATATATATATATATATATATATATCCATTCATTCATTAGAACATAAGAAAAATGGAAATCTGTAGAAGGGCTACTGGCCCATACGAGGCAGACCCCTTCTTCCCTACATCAATATTTGTTAGTTTACACCTTTATGCCCTACACTACATCTCTCACTATAACCTATCCTATACCTATTGCACTATGTATATCCCCTACACTACATCTATCTTACAGCTATCTAAGAACATATCCCACTATAACCTATATCCCCTACACTTCATCTATCATATAGTTATACTCTATTTTTGTCCAGCTGATCGTAAATTGAATCTCTTATTAGCTGATTTCTCGATACCTAATGGAAATATATGAAACTGCTATGGCTGTGTGTCATATTAATGTCAATTTTTCAGAATAACCATCATCTTTCGCTATAAAATCTACCTTATAGCAGAGTAACAAAGATAGAAACATGACAATTTACCCTCAGCTGGAAAAAAATAGACTATACCTAATCTATCCACTCACACACATATATCTATCCATTTATACATACATATATGTATATTTATATATACTGTATATATATATATATATATATATATATATATATATATATATATATATATATATATATATATATATATATTCATACATATATATTTATCCATTCATACAATTAACATCCATCACTCCATAAAACCCATGGCAATAGTTACGATGACCTATCCCCACATCCTCTTAACCCGGAGTTTATTTTTGCTATCAATAGACGATTGTATACCGTTTAGAAAGGATCTGTGGGAATTATTAGGATAAAGACTATCTCAATTGATCACTTGCAAGTTTCAGGCTATAAGGAAGTTGGAGCCGTGAACATCGATATTAAACAGAAATACAATAATAATTTAAGTTTCTGATGAATAAATGGTTGATTTGGATTTGATGTATTTATATATGTTCTACTACCGTATTGTAGCTGTAAATTTTGTTAAATATCGTAGTCTACAGCTCCAACTTCCTTATAGAACGAAACTCGCAAGTCGGCAATTAACCCTCTGATTTTCATATACCCTTCCTAATCTGAATAAAATCGTTAATAATAGCCAGAGCACATACAATAAATGCCTAATCGGATCTTGAAAGGTAGCCCCATCTATCCATCTATTATTTTATTTACCCATCCCTCTTTCTTATTATCCATTTATCAATCCCTCTATGTATCCATCCACTCAATCCCTAGCCACTGTATTATCAATGCCTATATCTATCTATCCACTTATTTACCAATCCCTCTATCTATCTATCTATCCACTTATTTACCAAGCCTTCTATCTATCTATAGATAACTCACTTGTAAGTATACTGAAAGAGTCGTCTGAGGAATATGCAATTGAAAGTACAAAAAATTATCAGATAAAACCAGGATGGAATGACCATGTTGGTGGGTTGTATAAAAATGCTAGAGAACATTTCTTAAAATGGAAAGAAAATGGTTGTCCTGTATATGGTGATTTACTTGACAATATGACATCTTCCAGGAAACTGTTTAAGAACGCATTAAAATATATTAAAAATAATAAAATCAATATTAGAAATGATAAATTAGCTGAGTCTTTAAGCAATAAAAGATATAATGCATTCTGGAAAGAAGTCAGGAAAACTAAAAATAATAAGTGTTATTTAAATGTTAAAATTGAAGGTGAATGTGACTCCAGTAAAATTGCTGAGAAATTTTCGCAGAATTTTAAAAACGTTTTTGATGACAGCAAATGCCAGAAAAGAGATAAATATGAACTTATAAGAGACAAGTTAAATGTACATGTGCAAAGAGGCAAATTATTGGGAGTTATCAACACCAAGGATGTTTGTTTGGCATTATCTGAGCTAAATTGGGTCATTGGCCATGATAACATTCATTCTAATCATGTGAAGTTTTGTTCTGAAAGCGCGGTAAGACTAATTGCTAAAATGTTTTCATCATTTATTGCACATGGACATTTGCCTGATGAGATGACGTCCGGACTTATTTTGCCCCTTATTAAAGATAAATATAAAGATCAAAGCTCCTTGAATAATTATAGACCTATTATATCATCGCCAGTTTTCTTAAAATTATTTGAATATTGCTTAAAATATAAAATTTTGCATTATGTGAACTTTAATGAGAGGCAGCATGGGTTTAGGGCTAATCACTCTACATCCTCAGCGTGCTTGATTTTTAAAGAAACAATTTTAAGATACAGATTAGAAGACTCAAATGTTTATACAGCTTTCATTGATTTTAAAAAAGCTTTTGATAAAGTTAATCATTTCACATTAATAAGTAAACTTATTGAAGCAGGTATTCCACACTTTTATGCGAACATAATATTATATCTTTATAGAAATCAACTGGTTGCTACTAAGCATAAAGACTCAATATCAAAACCCTGGAAAATAATGAATGGAGTAAGACAGGGAGGAGTCTTGTCTCCGATATTATTTAATCTTTATATAGATAAGCTGATTGAAAAAGTGTCTAAATGTAAAAAGGGGTGCACACTAGGAAATATATCCAGTAATATTAGTGCTTACGCTGACGATATTGTTTTATTAGCACCATCGTCATCGGGATTACAGTTTTTACTGAATATGCTTGGAAATGAAGCAAAAGAAATTGATATTGACATTAATATTAATAAATCATCATGCATGTATTTCAAAGACAATAAAGATAAAAACTTAAAGCCAAAGTTGATGCTATGTGGAGAGATATTGAATGTTGTTAATGAACAAAAGTATCTAGGGTTTATAATAGATGATAATTTAAATAATGACAAAGACGTAATTAGGTGTCGTAACAAGTTTTATAATGAATTTAATTGTATTTTACGTAAATTTTCTAATGTTAATGTTAGGGTTTTTACTCAGTTGTTCCAAAGTTACTGCTCAAGTTTTTATGGTTCTGAATTATGGTTTTATAACAAAAAGTGCAAACTTCCTCTTAAGCAATTTGCAATTGGTTACCACAAAGCAATAAAGAAAATGCTGAAATTAAAATATTGGGAAAGTAATCATCATGCATGTGAATTGGCTGGACTAATGACATTTAATCATTTAATGAATTGGTTAAAAATTAGATTTGCTCACAAATGTCTCCTAAAACCTTGCAAGTTTTTACAGAAATGTTTATTAAACCTTGATGAATACCTATCGTTAGGAAAGGAAGTTAACCATATCCTATTACATGAATATGACGTATCAGATTTGAAAACTAATGATATAAATGCTATCAAGTCAAGAATTATGTTTGTACAAAACCATGAACCTAGAATGCGGTAATGTATGAGGTTACTGTTATCTCTATTGTATATATGTAAAAAGTTAATTGTGTTGCCTTTTATGAAATACAGATTTGAGTCTGAATCTATCTGTATATATGTAAAATGTTACCATGTAACCTTTTATGAAATAAAGAATTAACTAACTAACTAACTATCTATCCATTTATTTACCAATCCCTCTATCTATCTATCTATCCACTTATTTACCAAGCCCTCTATCTATCTATCTATCCACTTATTTACCAATCCCTCTATCTATCTATCTATCCACTTATTTACCAAGCCCTCTATCTATCTACCTATCCACTTATTTACCAAGCCCTCTATCTATCTATCTATCCACTTATTTACCAAGCCCTCTATCTATGTATCTATCCACTTATTTACCAAGCCCTCTATCTATCTATCTATCACTTATTTACCAAGCCCTCTATCTATGTATCTATCCAGTTATATACCAATCCCTCTATCTATCTATCTATCCACTTATTTACCAAGCCCTCTATCTATCTATCTATCCACTTATTTACCAAGCCCTCTATCTATCTATCTATCCACTTATTTACCGAGCCCTTTATATATCTATCTATCCACTTATTTACCGAGCCCTCTATCTATCTATCTATCTATCCACTTATTTACCGAGCCCTCTATCTATCTATCTATCCACTTATTTACCAAGCCCTCTATCTATCTATCTATCCACTTATTTACCAAGCCCTCTATCTATCTATCTATCCACTTATTTACAAAGCCCTATATCTATCTATCTATCCACTTATTTACCAAGCCCTCTATCTATGTATCTATCCACTTATTTACCAATCCCTCTATCTATCTATCTATCCACTTATTTACCAAGCCCTCTATCTATCGATCTATCCACTTATTTACCAAGCCCTCTATCTATCTATCTATCCACTTATTTACCGAGTCATCTATCTATCTATATCCACTTATTTACCGAGCCCTCTATCTATCTATCTATCTATCCACTTATTTACCGAGCCCTCTATCTATCTATCTATCCACTTATTTACCAAGCCCTCTATCTATCTATCCACTTACCTACCAATACCTCTATCTATCTATCTACAGTATATATCCATCCACTTATATATCTACCTATCTATCTATTTATCTATCTATCTATCTATCCACTTACCAATTCCTCTATATATCTATCCACTTATCTACCAATTTATCTATCTATCTATCCACTTACCAATCCCTCTATCTATCTATCCACTTGTCTACCAATCTATCTATCTATCTATCTATCCACTTACCAATCTCTCTATCTATCTATCCACTTATCTACCAATTTATCTATATATCTCCACTTATCTAGCAATCCCTCTATCTATCTATCCACTTATCTACCAATCTATCTATATATCTATCCACTTATCTACCAATCCCTCTATCTATCTATCCACTTATCTACCAACATTTTTATCTATCTACCCACTTAACTATCAATCTTTGTATTCATCTATCCACTCATCAATCCCTCCAGTTAGCTATCCACTTACTTACCCATTAATCTATCTATCTACTCATCCACCCAGAATTCCACTTTTCACTCAAGCATCTATCTATCTATCTCTCTATCTTGTTTACCACTCATACTTCCACTCATCCACTCATAATTTCACTCATCCACTCAATCATCCATCTATCTCTCTCTATCCTCTTTTCCATTCATAATTCCAATCATCATCCCATCTCTCTATCTATCCACTCAACCAACCTTCTACAATGTCAATGGTTTTAGTTACCCTAGCCCCACCACCCTCCTTCTATCCCTACTTCCTGTTCGGTATCAACCCTCTATCTATCTATCCACCTTCTCGTTCATATATCCATCTATTCACCCATCCTTCCATCGTTCTCGTCACTGACCAATCCTTCCAGTTAGCTATCCACTTATCTAACTATCCATCTATCCTCTCATCCACTCATAAGCCCACTCATCCACTCAACCATCCATCTATCTATCCACTCTCCACGATATCCCTGGTTATAGTTACGCTCGCCATTTACTCTATCCTGAATGCCTATCCACCCTATGTCCATTTATCCATCCACCCGTCCATCAATCACTCCATCCATTTATCTATCAATCTTATCCACTCACCGATCCTTCTATCTGTCTATCTATCCACTTACCCACCTATCCATCCATCTATCTTATTATCCCCTTATTATTTCACTCATTCACTATCTAGCCATCCATCTATCTTAATATCTACCTATAATTTCACTCATTCACTATCTATCCCATCCACTTAATTGTCTATCCACCATCACTCCACCTGTCCACAATACGGATGGTTTTAGTTACGCTAGCCCCCCACCCCCCTTATATCCCTGGCAACCCTCTATCCATCCATCTATCCATCTACTCACCCATCCTTCCGTGTTTGTTATATTCCCTTACCAATCCCTCTATCAACCTATCTACTTCCCTATCTATCTAGCTATCTATCTGTCTCTTTATATATATTTATATATCTATCTATCAATCTATCTATTTTTTATATATATTTAACCTCTTTTATATCTATCTATCTATCTATCTATCTAACTATATCTACTGTATTTATATACATATATATATATATATACATGTATCAATCTATCTATTTATATATATATATCTATCCTCTTTTCTATCTATCTATCAATATATATGTATATATCTATCTATCAATCTATCTATTTCTATATATTTATCCTCTTTTCTATCTATCTATCCATATATCTATCTATCCACTTCACTATATATCTATCTATTTATCTAATCAATCTATCCTCTCATCCACTTAAAATTCCACCCCTCCACCCATCCATCCATTCACTCCACCTCTCCACAATACGGATGGCTTTAGTTACGCCAGCCCTCCCCTCCCCTCCCCCTCCCCCCTATCCTCACTTCCTGCCCGCCCCCCCCCCCCCCCTACTAGCCACGCTCTGTCTTCCCCTGGCATTATCAATATCGTCTATCTAGTCTTGGCATTGAATGAGGAGGAATAGAAGGACAGGGGAGGACCAGGACAGGAAGAAGAAGGAGGAGGAGGATAAGCAGAAGACGAAGATGATGATGATGATGATGATGATGATGAAGGAAAATAAACCGAAAAATAATAATAATAATAATAATAATAATAATAATAATAATAATAAGAAGAAGAAGAAGAAGAAGAGGAAGACAGAGAAGAAGGAGAAGAAGAAGAAGAAGAAGAAGAAAGAAAGAAGAAGAAGAAGAAGAAGATAACGATAAAGAAGAAGATAAAGAAGAAGAAGATGATTAAGAAATAGATGAAGACAAAGTAGACGACGAAAAAGACTATTTGATCCGACGTGTTGTGGATTATTAGGATATTTCATTGAATTATTATTGAGAATTTGGCTAGCTTTTGCCATTTTTGAGCAATGTAATTTAGTTTGCCCCTAGGCTAGCAAAACACCTTCCAAGACTTCCTCCAAACTAAAAAAAAAAAAAAAATCGTTATCGCTCGCCCAGACAAAAAATCGACATCTGAATGAAGTGAAGTGTCTCTCTCTCCCTCTCACTCACACATACACCCTCTCTCTCTCACACACACACACACACACACACACAAACAAATTGGGCTTGTCTCCTTTCATGTGTTAGCCTTAGTTCACCTAGCTGTAAATAGGTACCTGGAATAAGTGGGCGACGTTGTGACGTCCCATCTGGGGTTGGCAAAAATGGTACAAGGCGAGATGGGTATCATATGGTTCACCTAAGCTGATGGCTACCTAAGCCTTCGGGCGAGACGGTACCGTCTATAGTGAGAATGGTACCATACAGATCCACCCTAAGCCTTCATTTCCCATGTCGCCAATTGGCTAAAATACAGACTACACACACATCCACAGCCATTCCAACAGTACATAAAACACTTAACATGCATTTCACGCAATACATTCCCAGTTAAGGAGGCGCAATAATAATGAGCTTAGCTCGCATTGCTTGGATTCCCCTTGATGAACAAGTAACTGAGTCACACACACACACACACACACACACGCAAACTCAAACCCCCTACAATCAACATCAAACGCCCTGCACACCATAAAATAACATGGCATCTCTCTATCATTACACATTTTTCCCTAGCCCAATGAAAACATCAGGGTCACCCAAAGACAAGGTTGAAAAATACTGAAAAATAGGACAAAGAATGAGATTATTAGGAGTTTAAAGAATGAGATTATTAGGGGTTTAAAGATAGGACAAAGAATGAGATTATTAAGGGTTTAAAAATAGGACAAAGAATGAGATTATTAGGGGTTTAAAAATAGGACAAAGAGTGAGATTATTAAGGGTTTAAAAATAGGACAAAGAATGAGATTATTAGGGGTTCAAGGAATGAGATTATTAGGGTTTTAAAAATAGGACAAAGAATGAGATTATTAGGGGTTTAAGGAATGAGATTATTAGGGTTTTAAAAATAGGACAAAGAATAAGATTATTAGCAGTTTAAAAATAGGACAAAAAATGAGATTATTAGCGGTTTAAAAAAAGGACAAAAAATGAAATTATTAGTGGTTTAAAAATAGGTCAATGAATGAGATTATTAGCGGTTTAAAAATAGTACAAAGAATGAGATTATTAGAGGTTTAAAAATAGATAAGAGAATGAGATTATTAGCGGTTTAAAAATAGTACAAAGAATGAGATTATTAGCGGTTTAAAAATAGGAAAAAAAATTAGATTATTAGCGGTTTAAAAATAGTACAAAGAATGAGATTATTAGCGGTTTAAAAATAGTACAAAGAATGAGATTATTAGCGGTTTAAAAATAGGACAAAAAATTAGATTATTAGCGGTTTAAAAATAGGTCAAAGAATGAGATTATTAGCGGTTTAAAAATAGGACAAAGAATGAGATTATTAGCGGTTTAACCCTAGCTTGTGGGTTGATATGATATTTTCTTTAAGGGGACATCGGCTGTTTTTCTGGTCACCCTTGTTCCTCATGCTTACCCCCAATAGTTTTCAGATTTTATGACGTTCGGCCCATTAGTTTGGCGATTTTAATACCTTTTGCCATATTTCGTTGTCAATTTTAAGACCTTTCGTACCATTTAGGTGTCGATTATTTCCTGGCGAGCGATAACGAGCCTGCAATTTTAAGAGGAACCGGCGGGACATTTTTCTACCGAAAAATGTACAAATTTATCGCTCTTTTTCTCTTTCTCTCCCTCTCTCTATGGCTTGTACCATTCGGCCCCATTCAGCCTACTGTTTTAAGACGTTTACCCCCATCCAGGTGTCAATATTTTCCTGGCGAGCGGTAACGAGCCAGCAAATACAGTATATACTTTTGGTTTGACAGCAAGCTAAATTTGTCGATAGAAACATTTCTCCGGCAAAGCCGGATTTCTCAATACAATGCTGGCTCGCTATCGCTCGCCAGGAAGAAATCGACACCTGGATGGGGATAAACGTCTTAAAACAGTTGGCTGAATGGGGCCGAATGGGTACAAGCCAGGGAAAAAAAGAAAAGGAGAGAGAGATAAAAAAAAAACGGTGACCCCCCTTAAGGGATATCTATGAAAAATCTGAAACATACTGATGATGATAATAATAAGGACGAGGCAATAATTAATAACCCCTTCAAGCTAGGATGACGCATGTCTTCATTATATCCTAGCTGTTAGTTGAGGATTAATAACCCCTTCAAGCTAGGATGACGCATGTCTTCATTATATCCTAGCTGTTAGTTGTGGATTTTGTGCAGCTTAGGAAGAATGTCTAGGAATTAAAGGGGCAAATACTATCTCAATATTAAGGGGAGGCAGTTGGTTCTTCGAGTCCTCCTCCTCCCTCATATATAGCCCTATTAGATATGAGATTTCAAGACATTCGTCCCATTACTTTGGCGATTTTCAGTCCTTTTGCCCCATTTCTTTGCTAATATTAAGACCTTTCGAACCAGTTAGGTGTCGATTTTTTTTCCTGGCGAGCGATAGCGAGCCTGTATTTAAAGAGGAATCGGCCTTCGGCCAGGACATTTTTCTACCGAAAAATTTACACATTTATATCGAAGGGGGGTTTTGTGGGTGTTTATTTTAAGCTTGATAGAGGTTCAGAGAGCAAACTAAACCCCCTCCTTAAACCATTGAGCCGAACCAGTAAATTATGCTGCACAATACCGTCTGAGCTCCCTTAACCCGGCAAGCGCGATAGGCCTCACGGAAGGCTTCCTATAGGGAACGGGATAGGCCTCACGGAAGCAGGACCATAAAAAAAGCCTTCCATAAAAAAAAAGGGCCTATCAAAACAAAGGAATTTGTCTCTAGGTGAGATAATTCCCCTCCAGTACTCATCCATGTAAATCTCACCCACCCCCCTCCCCTCCTTCCCCACCTTATTCCCCCCTCCCTCCCCTCCTCAATTATCACCTATTTTTCCTCTTATTATCATCATTTATCGGTTATTTTTCTCTCCCCCGATAATGTAGCACAAGTGGGTTGCATAAAAGATCGTTATGCAACACCCAGACACCGGCACACACCGCTCCGCTCGTCTCAGTTGACTCCCATACAGCGAGAGGGGAGGGCTGCCTGTCTCTCTCTCTCGCCTGAGATTATGACCGGGTGGCCAATATCTTCGTTTTTCACCACCCAAATGCTTTTCCCACTTATTTTAGCACTCTTGAAGGTTCATATATACATCATATATGTAAAATAAAAGCATACCGAAAACAAATAATGGTTTATATTGTAAATATAACGAATTCTGTCAGAATCCAGGGCTAGAAATGCACAAATAACTACCCTAGCCCCTATGTCTATATCGCGCTTGTCAGGTTAACCCTCTGACTTCCCAAGCTTGCTCCTTCCTAAGCTGAATAAATGCGTCTAATAATAGCCATCATATAAGATAGAAACGCGGCGTCGTGTTCTCAAAGGGTTGAATAATAAACATAAAAACAAATGAAAAGAAAGGAGGGCAAGGTAGATGAAACATGAACAACAATAGACAATTGAAAATATGAAATGATAAAGAAGAAATTGACAGAAGGAAAAGAATAGAAGAAATTAAAAGGAAAACATGAAAAAGAAGTAAAAAAAAAAAGAAGAAGAAGAAACTAAAAGAAAAAGAAGATGAAAAAGAATCAAAATGTAAAATAAGAAGAAAGGTGAAGGTTGCTTCTTTGTCTAATAAACTGTGGGTTAATGTGGAGAGCTGTGACTGTAATGGTATCCTTATCTCTCTCTCTCTCTCTCTCTCTCTCTCTCTCTCTCTCTCTCTCTCTCGCCTAAAAGAGTGGTGGGTGGGGAGAGAGCAAATTGTATGTTAGCATTAAGTCCGGATTGCATAATAGGGACCGTAGGGTCTGTGCAGTCTGTGTATCTATGTAAGTCTCTCTCTCTCTCTCTCTCTCTCTCCCTCTCCCTCTCCCTCTCTCTCTTATATTAAAATAAATGTTATGTATACAAATGAGAACATTATAGTACCGTTATAAAAAAGCCTAGCGAGACCCCATCTTGAATATGGCGTGTATTTTTTGACTCCTTATCTGAACAAAGACATTGAGAAACTCGAGTCAGTGCAGCGTAAGAGCGACGAGTTGATACCCTCACTGAGATCTAAATGATATCATTTAATATATAATAAGAATATGTTTTCACTTGAGCAAAAAAGAATGTGAAGTGCACCTACAGTGTGGTCAACGAGTGGAACAAACTGCCAGAGAAAGTGGTACAGTGTAATGCAATTGACACATTCAAAAGGATTAGAGACATCCATTTCGAGGAGGTTGGTTAAAAAAAAAAAAAAACATATATATTTTCCCAGTAGGATCGTGCTCATTCTGCTGGGGGCCTTGTTTCCCCAAATATATTTTATGCCGATCTAATGTCGGAGGGAATGGTGGGTGGGGAGAGAGCCTTATGATTTGCTATCCTTATCTTCCACTTTGTAGCAAACTCTATCTATTTTAGCATTAAGTCCGGACTGCAAGGTCTGTGCAGTCTGTGTATCTATGTAACTGTATGTAACACTCTCTGCCTGTCCTTCTATCACTCTAGCTCGTGTCGTAACTCCGCGCGTACCAAAAACTGCCAGCAAAATAATGAATAAAAACCCCATTATGTACACAATAGTCAATAAGGAAGGGTGGAGAGAGAGAAATATTTCCATAGATTTACATATATACACTGACCACACAGACCTTACGATCCCAGTGAGGGGGTCAGGACTTAGTTCTAGTAGAGATAGCTAACCCGAGAGTAAGGGACAGTGGAAGGAAAGGATAGCAAAGGAGAAGAAGAGAGAGAGAGAAATGAGCAGATACTGTAAGCAGTACACTCATTACAGAGCATACAAAATATTTTCACTCTCTTCTTGAATGACTCTACTGAAGAACTATTTACAACTTCTGGGGGACGTTTGTTCCAGGTAGAACAGATCTTAAATGTAAACGAGTTTACAAACATACTAGTGTTGGAACAAATGACCGATTGACAGTTAACTAGGTTTCAGTCAAATGATGAGGGAAAGATAGATAGTGGGAAATAAATCCAGAGTTTACTTGTTGAGTGGAAAGAGAAGACTGGTATAATAGGTTCACTCTTGGGTTGGAGAGTTGGACAGCATTGAGGTGGGAATGTGTTAAAAGGCGTGTGCCACCTACTCTCTGTATGAGAGGAGGTATACACTGAGAAAACTCTGAAGAACACTAATTATTGTAATGTCGGCAGACGAGTGAGAGAGATGCAACATTGCGGCGTGTAGAAAGGCATTGGAGGGAAGTAGTAGAAGGGAGTGAGTTGAAGAGACAACATTATTTTGACTCTAGCCTTTCAAGAAGTGCAATATAGGTGGAACGTCCCCACACATGTGAACAATATTCAATACATGGGTGCAGTGTGGCGCATTTATAGAGCAAGAAGCTATGCGGGGGTGAAGAACCCGCGCATAGGTATGGAAGTCGATAAATATATGAAGGGGGTCACTGTTTTTTTTTTATCTTTCTCTCCTTTTTTCTCTTTTCCTGGCTTGAATCCATTCGCCCCATTCAGCCAACTGTTTTAAGACGTTTATCCCCATCCAGGTGTCGAGTTCTTCCTGGCGAGCGATAGCAAGCCAGCATCGTATGGAGAAATCCGGCATCGCCGGGGAAATTTTTCTATCTAAATATTTACAAATTTAGCTTGCTGTCAAAACAAAAATATATATATGCTGGCTCGCTACCGCTCGCCAGGAAAATATTGACATCTGGATGGGGGTAAACATCTTAAAACAGTAGGCTGAATGGGGCCGAATGGATAAAAGCTAAGGAGAGAGGGAGAGAAAGAGAAAAAAAGCGATGTGGGCCCCCTTAATAAATGAAAAGACTAGTAAATCCAAACAACAGTATGAATGATCCTTTAGGCATAACACACAACAATATACAATAGGTCGTCTTTTTGTTTGTGGGAATTAAGTTTTGTTAGTGAAATATGTCACGCTTGTCTTTGGCTAATTACTGTATAAGTGGCTTAACCCTTTGAGTATCAGCGATGTGTGCTATATTGTATTCTAGCTATATTTAGACGATATTATGTAGCTTAGGAAGGATCAGTGGTAGTTTAAAAGGTTGGTTGAGATAGTTTGAAGCTTTATTATTGCTTAATAAAATCGTCGAAATGTAGCCGAAATCAAATACAAAAGACGTCACAGGTACTGTACGAGTTAAGGGAAGATTTTATTAATTATTATTTTATCATTATTATTATTATAAGGGGTTCGAGCCCTGCGGGGAACTCCTATTGTAATCATTAAATCTTCTTATTCTTCCAAATTATTTTTCCACGCCGGTTTTTACGCATTAACTCCAGAACCGCTTTTTGGTTCGGGATCAAACTTTCACACAAGGTGCGTTTTTGTATTGGGCAACTTTTGATATGCTAAGCATCCGAAATGGCGGCCAAACAGGTCCGTGGCAGCCCTTTTCCCGGGAAATTTGACACCTCAATACTGTCTCTCCCACTCATAAGAAATGATTGGGCTTTGGCATTATGGACTCCACTACTAATGCTCCACAAATGTTATGGAAAAGGTTTTGCTTTGCACGTGGCTTTTTTTCGGCAATCTTGAAAAAACTCGAAAACACTTAAAATCCACATCTTGAAAACTACGATGATGATCAAAGCCATGTTTGCGTAGTTGGGTGAGGCTCGCAATTCTGAACATTTTGGTACCAAAAGAATAGAAATTGGTGGAACAGTTTGGCCACAGCATTGAAAACTGTCTATTCATAAATTACTTTAAAACCGTATTAGCTACCCACACAACGTTTTCAGTCTTCAGTCTATATGTTTCCCCGCATCCCCTAGTTTTGCTTAATAATAGTTATATTAATCATTCAGATCCATACATTATTTTAATTTAAAACTCTCTCATAATAGCTAAGAGTCCCTATGAATTCCAGCAATTATTTAACCAACCTACCTATACAAAACCTACCCTACCAAATAATAATGATAATTCAAATTTATTCTTGGTGATTAGCAGAGTATTGGCTAAGGTTTTTAACAATTCCTCCCTTTGCCAAATGCTTAGTTTAATAACAAAGTTCTAGACCTTTAAAGTTTTGACAACTGCCTGTGTGACTCATATTTTAACCCTCCTCCCTCAACCCTAACTTAAGTGTTACCACAAAATACCGCTAGATCCTTTCTCAAAAGTCGCTAGCATGTTGCTACATAGTCAAACAATGCTAGATTAATGCCGCATTCTCTAAAGAATTTTGGTTTGTTTGTTTTGCAAATTTTACTTTATAGTATGGCTAGAATGTCTGAAATTTTCAAATTATCCCTAGTAAATGTCTTTAGATATAAAAAAAAATGGCTGCTAGATTGAAGTAAATAGCTCTACATCTAGCGGTAATATATAGCGGTACAACTGGCAACACTGCAACCACCGCCTCCCGCGGCCCCCCCCCCCCCAGACTCTCACCTACTCTCTCCCTCTCATCGCCAATGATTATGCTCTGAGGTTTGTATTTGCTTATCTTATCCTGTGTATAAATGGAACCCTTACACATTTTCTATTAAATAATGACATTAAACAGGATTCATGACTTAAATACAAGGCTAGATATTTATCTGAAGTACTTATTTGTCTTCGGAAAGCTGTAATATATTTTGTATACAAATGGCATAGGGAGGAGGGAGGTAGGTATAAGGGGTGGACCAATGGAAGGGAAGAGAACCCCGATATACAAGATATACAGCTTTATATCGAGCGTATTGATCACTTTCCTGATATTATGTATGCATGCAGAAGTAGCAGGACACCTATGTGAATAGTGAACACCAATAACTAGATCATAAACAGTAAAAAAGACGGAAATAATAGCGCAGATAAGAAGAGTGATGGAATACGAGAAACAGAGAGAGAGAGAGAGAGGGGGAGTGCTGTCTTGTGATAAACAGTTGCGCGGTAATGTCGGCCTTATGGAGTCGTGTATTAGGCTAGTGTGACATTAACCACTCCGTTAGAACCGCATGGCTTGTCCTACAGTGACTCGCTAGGATCGCCAGGGCAGTGGATGGGGCTACAGTTTGTGTATTAGAGTGTGCTTTATTTCATATGAAAGCTTGTGTCATGGGCAGTCCAGAAAGGCTCTTTGTGTTCACCCATGTCAAGGCTTTATATATTTAATTGTAAAGTATATGTTTTATCATTAACTAGTAATGATGGGATCTGGGAGAGAGAGAGAGAGTAGAACAGAGTGAGAGGGAGCGCGCAGTGTTTTTGTACCGCTCGATGACGTCACGGCTGGCTGCCTCGTGGGGGTTGGTTGAGAGAGGTCCTTCCCATGCTGTTAGCTCCCTTGCTAGTGGCTAGAGGACTTGTAACTGCTTTTTTCCCACGCGGCTCGAGCTGGTGCGAGTATATATACAGTTCCTCGCCACTCTCTCCCTCAGATCTGGTTTCTAGAACGCACCCATCTTTTTCCCTTGCTACCTGTCCCCTGCTCTGCACCTGAGAATCTTTTCCTCTGCCTATCTCTCTCATTTTCCATATCTTTCACCACCTTTTATTAATATTATACCCCCTCTGGTTAACTCTGCAAAATCAGCTTGATGCTGGCCAGTTGTATTGTGCGTTAAGGTCTGATATAACCTATGTATGTTAGTTGTTAAGATAAGTGGATCACGAAGCATTGGTTGGCTTTCATAGTACCGCTTCCTTTAATTATTAGTGTTCTGCTGGATTAGATAATGCTAGACTAGGAGTCTGATATTATAAGGTATTGTTTCCTATGAGTGCTGGCTTTAGTTAAAAGCTGCACGACATACCTGAGAACTGGAGTTGATTGGGTAAATTCTAGTCTGTGTGCCATTGAGAATAGAGCATGCACGAATGAGGGCTTTTTGCCTATACCATTCTGCACTGTTCTAGTCTCGATTGTTTGTCTTTGAGGTACGCCAGGAGAACGCTTAATACTTCGGTATTAAGGTTTCTCAAGAGAGCTACCCTTCATTATAACGTAATATTTGACACACAGACTTGAGATTTGCACTAGGCTATGCAGCATGCCATGCGCACCAGTATCTCGTATCATTGACTCTAGCTAGACTTTATCAGTCACAGTAGACATTAAGTATATTAACCTAATTACTCTTTTTATGCATACCCATTTATGATTACACAAGCATTTCGCAGCCTAGTTTGATGTATTGAGACACAAACGACTTAGGCTCTTTTTGTTGATAGGAATACTGCATTGTCGTGGCGATTATTATTATTGTTGTAGTGTTTAGGATATTCTTGACTCCGACGGCATTATATATTCTGCCTTTTTGTGTGCATAGCCTGCACGAGCATTGTTCCGCTGCCTGCCTTTTTGGGTTCCATTTCCGATACGAGCATCTTTATAGCATCTAACATTTAAAGAAGATTCCTTGTTAGTGTTGAAGGACTTTAGTGCACTTTCTTTCATGCAGGAGTGCCTGACATTTATTGATTAAAGTAACGTAAGCTGTAACTTCTCTTACCACCTTACTTTGCATACCATAACCAAGCACCTTCGGTTATAGGTAGTAATAGGCTGTTTTCACATAACATTAAGCCTAGAGTAGACGCAAATTTATTGAGAGTTTGATAGCCTATTATTGCATATAGAACTCTGTAGAGTATTTGTGTTCTTTGTTCACTGGGAATATACATCAGAGGTTGGATCTAGCGCTTTCTGTTGTAGCATTTATGCCATTACTAGTCCAATGAATAAGATCCCTTATATATTTAAACCCCAGTCGTAACAAATGGCGACCTTACCTAGGATTTGGTGAACCTACATTTATTAGCAGGGAACATTTGTTGTTTTGGAGAATATTTTGCGGGGATCAGCAAGAATATTTTTTTTTTGCAACATAGTATAGCCCTTGAGTATTTCCGAGAATTGTTGTGTGTATATTGAGGTATAAGAGTTTGGGGTACTTCTTTTCTGAATATTGTGGTGAGAAATTTTTGAGAGCATCATGTCTTATACCGGGTCAGAGGAGAATGGAGACACAGTACATAATGTCGAAACTGAGGAACAGCAGCATGATGAAAGGGTTAATCGGGTGAACTGTGAGGAGGATGCTAGGATATTTTTGCAATGGCCTGTTACTGCCGAGCGGTTGGAGGGTATGGATCGGTACAGTCTTCAATGCCTGGCCACAGCTATCGGTCATGCGGTTACTAGCAGCATGACCAAGGATAACTTGATAACGTGTGTACTGGGCAGGGTGACTGGTGAGCGAGATGGGTTGAGTGCTCAGAGCCCTTCGGCCATGCTTCCCCTACACTCGACTCCCAGCCATCCCTGTAGTTTGCCGACCCCGGGTACGCTTCCGCAGTTGGGTGGTGACTGGCAGGGTGGGTTGCCCCTGAGGGGACCACCGGTAATTTCAAACATTGTAGCACCTTCACCTCCTCAAGGGTTAACTCCAGAATTATTGTATCAGCTCGAATTAGCTAAGATTCAGCAGCAACAAAGGGCATGTGAGCTTCAGCTTCAGCAGCAAATAGAATTAGCCAAGATAGAAGAGAGAGCCAAGCTAGCAAAAATCCAAGCTGATTTAGAGTCGACTAGGTACTGTGCCGACATGGACGTAGAGAAGTCACGAGTAGAGGCAACGGGACAGCGACTTGGGGCTGGTAACCGTGTTCATGAGCAGTCTCTCTCGCACTTATTGAAACTGGTTCCGGTGTTTGATGAGAGTGGTGTAACAGAATTTTTCACATGCTTTGAGAAGAAGTGCCAGGAACACCAGTGGCCAGAGAATAAATGGGCAGCACTTGTATCCTCTAGATTAATAGGCAAGGGTCTTAAAGCCTACGATGCGTTACCTTTGGAGTTATGTATTGTGTACGAGGATCTCAAGGAGGCTGTCCTGAGGGCTTACGAACTGCAACCAGAAACGTACCGTTTGAAGTTCCGGGGTGTAACTAAGGGAAGAGATAGCACCTTTTTGGAACACGCCCGGGACTTGTCCGATGCTATGGGGAACTGGCTCCGATCTGAGAAGGTAACAACGTTTGATGGAGTTAAGCAGTTGATGATGTTGGAGCAGTTCTTTAAGAGCACGGGCGGTGATCTAACTTTGAACTTAAAGGAGAAAAACCCAAGAACTCTAGTAGAAGCAGCAGAAATGGCTGATCTACGGCTGTCGTTGATTCGGGGTTGCGGGTCCTCACAGAAGTACGATGCAAGTGCTAGGGACCGTTATCCTCCCCCTCCCCGTAACAATGACACATTTAAACAGAAGAGCCATGAAACTAAAACTGAATCCAAACCTTACACCACACCGTATGTGAAAAGTCAGGGGCCTTTTACATCACAGTATAAGCCGAAACCGAAATTTATGTGTTTTAGGTGCCACCAGGAGGGTCATAAGGCAAATGAGTGCCCTAGTCGACCTCCTCCGGCATCCGTGTCTTTTGCTCACGGCATTGGAGTGTTCAAGAGGACATCGGAGTTTGTTAGAGGCATTTCTTCCGAGGTAAATACACTGCCAGTGCAGAAGGATCCGGAAGGCTTATTCCCTGTCCGTGATGCCTTTAGTGACCACAGGGGACTCGGTTGTGTGGAGTGGGGGGGTAGAAGACATGAGGTGAGAATTTTGCGTGACACTGGGGCATCGCAAACACTGTTGAGGAATTTCACTGGTAAACCTGTCAATACGGCGCGGGTGGTTGTGGTTCAGGGAGTTAATGCGACAAGGTCATACCCGCTTGTAAGAATGAAGGTGGAAGTTGATGGTGTGACTCGGGACCTGGATGTAGGAATTGTGGAGAAGTTACCTGTTGGGGGCGTCGACCTCCTTCTCGGCAACGACTTTGCGGGACCTACTTCTGAGGCTCCACCCTTGGTCGTTGCCGAGAAGCCGGCCGACGTGAGTAGGGAGGAGCAGGAGTGGGTTGAGAAGTGTCCGGGGCAGCCTATGGCGTGTGTTGTCACCGGAGATTCTGCATCCAGGGAGTCACATTCTGGTCAACAATCTTTAGATCAGCGGAGGAAGGGTACCGAGAAGGGGTTGGAAGTTGATGCGGTTGAGAGTTTAGTATCAACGGACCTTCTCGGGGACTCAGTATTAGGACCAAATATCGAGTCTGAAGAAGACCCAGTAACTGTTGTGGAAAAGGCAGAGGATGGGCTTAAAAAGACGAAAGAGTTGAAGGAGGACAGTGATGCACAGTCGGAAGATTTAGCCACAAGGTACCCTGACGCGTACCCTATGAGAAATGGGTCGGCGAAGACGGTGGTCCGAAGCTTGCTAGTGTATTTTTCCCGGCATGGTTACCCGCAGGGGATTCAGTCAGTCCAGGGACCCAACTTCACTTCTAGCCTCTTGGTTCAAGCAATGCCGCAGCATGAGATTGTTGGGGTTGTGTCATCTGCGTATCATCCGGAGAGCCAGGGTGTGTTAGAGCGATGGCACTCAGCCTTGAAATCTGTGCTTCGTTGCTGTTGCTTTGAGAGTGGGAGGGATTGGGATCTTGGCCTGCCATGTGTTTTGTTTGCTGTGTGGGAGGTACCTGGGGAGAGTTTGGGATTCAGCCCTAATGAGCTCGTCTTTGGACACCGTGTCAGAGGGCCTCTCCATATGGTTGAAGAAGTATGGGAGGGCGCAGAAAAACCTTGTTCTATGCTCAATTGTGTCCTCAACAGTCGAGAACGGATGTTGCGCAGTCTGGAGTTGGCTGGCCGTAATTTGACTAGCTCTCAGGCCCTCAGGAAGGACAGGTACGACCTCAAGGTTGAACTCAGGGAGTTACACATGGGTCAGGAGGTGTTGATTCTACTGCCCCTTGTAGGTCACCCCTTATCCGCGAAGTACGCTGGTCCTTATAGGGTGGTGGAGGAGCTATCAGATCTGGATTACTTGGTAGCCACTCCAGACAGACGGAAGCGCAATCAGTTATGTCATGTTAATCTTATGAAGGAGTATGTGAGGCACCCCCCTGAGCCTCTCACTGTGCCTGTGATGATGTTTAGCAGTCGAGGTGGAGAAGGAGAACGGGACAGTCAAGCTCAGGTGGAGGATAACTGGAAGGATAAGAAGTTCAAATGGGCGCCTGAGTGTGAGAAGGTGTTTAGAGAAATAAAACACCTGTTGTGCACTCACCCGATCCTCAGGGCCCCTGACTTTAGCCTACCTTTCCAACTAGCAACGGAGGCTAGTGGTGTGGGGGCTGGTGCCGTCCTTGTGGAAAAGGACGATGATTGGCTGGAGCATCCTGTTAGTTTCTGCTCGGAGAAGTACAATTCGGCCCAGGGGAGCTGCTCTGTTGTCGAGGAGGAGCTGCTGGCGGTTGTGCTTGTGCTGGGGCATTTCGAGGTCTATGTTCCAGCCTATGGTCCAGTCGTTGTAGTTTACCCAGATCATCACCCTCTCAAGTTCTTGGACCAGTTTCACAATCGGAATATGAGGCTGACCAGGTGGTCACTAAGGTTACTGGTATATAACCTGGACATACGCCATATTGCCGGTTGTGACAACGTGGTTGCAGATGGTCGTTCAAGGGTATATGATCCTGGGTAGATTGACACACGGGTAGCCTCCTGCTTTAGTTTGAATAGTATTTTGCGCTTGGTGCTTGTTGGCTCGCGGTTGTAGCCCAGCGTATTGGGTCGTAAAGCAGGAGTTGAGCGTTTGGTATAGAAAAAAAACTAGGCTTGCCCCTATAGTGCAGCCGAAATAAACAAATTAAAAAACATAAAAATCAAATAAACACTCTTTCTTTGATAGTTGATTTTTTTTAGTATGTTATAGCAGTAATTCTGAGTTGCACTCCTCTCAGAATGCTGGGCTAGAGAAGCTCGCTCTTGAGGAGCATAACTACATATAATTTAACCTATGGTGTTGGGGAGGGTTATAATTTTGAAAAATGTTTTGTTGAAGAACTGTGCCAGATATTTTACTGCCGCTGGGTGATGGGAAGTGGAGATATAGCATGGGTTCTAACCATCAGATTTTTGTGAGCCTTGGGGCCTCTGAGAAAAATCTTGGGGGGGTGTGACGTTAACCACTCCGTTAGAACCGCATGGCTTGTCCTACAGAGACTCGCTAGGATCGCCAGGGCAGTGGATGGGGCTACAGTTTGTATTAGAGTGTGCTTTATTTCATATGAAAGCTTGTGTCATGGGCAGTCCAGAAAGGCTCTTTGTTTTCACCCATGTCAAGGCTTTATATATTTAATTGTAAAGTATATGTTTTATCATTAACTAGTAATGATGGGATCTGGGAGAGAGAGAGAGAGTAGAACAGAGTGAGAGGGAGCGTGCAGTGTTTTTGTCCCGCTCGATGACGTCACGGCTGGCTGCCTCGTGGGGGTTGGTTGAGAGAGGTCCTTCCCATGCTGTTAGCTCCCTTGCTAGTGGCTAGAGGACTTGTAACCGCTTTTTTCCCACGCGGCTCGAGCTGGTGCGAGTATATATACAGTTCCTCGCCACTCTCTCCCTCAGATCTGGTTTCTAGAACGCACCCATCTTTTTCCCTTGCTACCTGTCCCCTGCTCTGCACCTGAGAATCTTTTCCTCTGCCTATCTCTCTCATTTTCCATATCTTTCACCACCATTTATTAATATTATACCCCCTCTGGTTAACTCTGCAAAATCAGCTTGATGCTGGCCAGTTGTATTGTGCGTTAAGGTCTGATATGTATGTTAGTTGTTAAGATAAGTGGATCACGAAGCATTGGTTGGCTTTCATAGTACCGCTTCCTTTAATTATTAGTGTTCTGCTGGATTAGATAATGCTAGACTAGGAGTCTGATATTATAAGGTATTGTTTCCTATGAGTGCTGGCTTTAGTTAAAAGCTGCACGACATACCTGAGAACTGGAGTTGATTGGGTAAATTCTAGTCTGTGTGCCATTGAGAATAGAGCATGCACGAATGAGGGCTTTTTGCCTATACCATTCTGCACTGTTCTAGTCTCGATTGTTTGTCTTTGAGGTACACCAGGAGAACGCTTAATACTTCGGTATTAAGGTTTCTCAAGAGAGCTACCCTTCATTATAACGTAATATTTGACGCACAGACTTGAGATTTGCACTAGGCTATGCAGCATGCCATGCGCACCAGTATCTCGTATCATTGACTCTAGCTAGACTTTATCAGTCACAGTAGACATTAAGTATATTAACCTAATTACTCTTTTTATGCATACCCATTTATGATTACACAAGCATTTCGCAGCCTAGTTTGATGTATTGAGACACAAACGACTTAGGCTCTTTTTGTTGATAGGAATACTGCATTGTCGTGGCGATTATTATTATTGTTGTAGTGTTTAGGATATTCTTGGCTCCGACGGCATTATATATTCTGCCTTTTTGTGTGCATAGCCTGCACGAGCATTGTTCCGCTGCCTGCCTTTTTGGGTTCCATTTCCGATACGAGCATCTTTATAGCATCTAACATTTAAAGAAGATTCCTTGTTAGTGTTGAAGGACTTTAGTGCACTTTCTTTCATGCAGGAGTGCCTGACATTTATTGATTAAAGTAACGTAAGCTGTAACTTCTCTTACCACCTTACTTTGCATACCATAACCAAGCACCTTCGGTTATAGGTAGTAATAGGCTGTTTTCACATAACATTAAGCCTAGAGTAGACGCAAATTTATTGAGAGTTTGATAGCCTATTATTGCATATAGAACTCTGTAGAGTATTTGTGTTCTTTGTTCACTGGGAATATACATCAGAGGTTGGATCTAGCACTTTCCGTTGTAGCATTTATGCCATTACTAGTCCAATGAATAAGATCCCTGATATATTTAAACCCCAGTCGTAACAGTAGATATACTGTATATCTTGGTGAAGACCTGGACAGTCTAGTGACGCAGTAATTTCGGCCTTATCAACTCATGCCACAGGGAAAGGGATATTGTGCAGTAGAGGGTGGTGGCCTATACCCTCTCTCTCTCTCTCTCTCTCTCATTTATCGCTATTTCCTTACGTTTAATACAAACTAGTTGCCAATTGTAAGATTTATGTTGTATTGATGTTAGCTGATGTGTTTATGAGTGAGTTTTATTGCTAGGGTTGGTGATTATAATTATAAACATGGTAGTTTGTAGAGGTGTGTGTGTGTGACAATACTTAATTGTTAATGGCTGTATGTTTGTGTGTTAATTTACGTTTTTGTCTGAAGTACTTTTTATTAGTGGTTATATGTATTGTATGTGTGATAATTTTTGTTTTGTGGATATGTTTGTGACCATTGTTGTTAGTGGCTGAATACGAAGTCCCCCGCGAATTATTAGATACTGGTAATAATAATAATAATAATTAAAGTTGCAAGCAACATTGTCCGACCCGACGGTTTTGCAAGCAGGGTATTGTGTTTGATACAAATGCTGTGTCACAGATATCAAAAGATCATTTAACTTATCGGGCATGGAGAAACTACAGAAGGAGCAGATTGTGCAAACAAACAAGAGCGAGAGAGGGAGAGATTGGCTGTAAAAGGGATCTGCCTCTATCCGTTTAGTAACAGAGTTGTAGATATGTGGAATAGGCTACCGAGTGCTATAATGGGATCAAGAACAATAGAGCTTCAACTTGAAATTAGATAGAACGAGATGGGTTGGGTGTGAAAGGGATCTGCCATGTGTAGGTCAATCAGCTCTGGAGACTCCCGTTTTCTTATTTTTTTATTTTCTCATTTGTGAAGGAGAGAGAGGGAGTATGGCGAGAGAATAGGATGTCGTAAACGTAAGGAAGATAGCGATAAATATGAGAGAGAGAGAGCACGGGATGGGTTGGGTGTGAAAGGGATCTGACATGTGTGGGCCAATCGACTCTCTGCAGACTCCGGTTTTCTTATGTTCTCATTTGTGAGAGAGAGAGAGAGACTAGGATGTCATAAATGTAAGGAAGACAGAGATAAATGAGAGAGTTTTTATGAGATCGGTTGGGTGTGAAAAGGATCTATGTTGTGTGGGCCAATTGGCTCTCTACAGACTCCCATTTTCTTATGTTCCTATTTCTTACAATAGTGTTTTGGTTGCAGGTATATGATAAAATGGGTGTATAGTAAGTAGTGTAAATAACAGGTAACGTTTATGAGATGGGTTGAGTGTGAAAGGGACCTGCCTTATGTGGGCCAGTTGGCTCTCTGCAGACTCCCATTTTCATCTTGGTTGCATGTGTAAGGGATCTGCCTCATTTGTACCGGTGTGCAAACAAACAAGAGCGAGAGAGAAAGAGATTGGCTGTGTAAGGGATCTGCCTCTATTCGCTTGGTAAAAGAGTTGTAGATATGTGGAATAGTCTACCAAGTGCTATAGTGGGATCAATAACAATAGAGCTTCAACATAAAATTTGATAAGACGAGATGGATTGGGTGTGAAAGGGATCTGCCATGTGTGGGCCAATCGGCTCTCTGCAGACTCCCATTTTCATCTTGGTAGCATGTGTAAGGATCTGCTTCCTTTGTACCAGTGTGCAAAATTTTTAAGAGAGAGATTGGCTGTGTAAGGGATCTGCCTCTCTCGTAACAGAGTCGTAGATATGTGAAATAGGCTACCTAGTGCTATAGTGGGATCAAGAACAATAGAGAATTTCAAGATAAAATCAGATAGTCATATGGATGAAATGGGTTGGATGTGAAAGGGATCTGCCTTTTGTGGGCCACTTGTCTCTCTGCAGATTCCCATGTACCGGTGTGCAAACAAACGAGCGACAGAGAGAGACTGGGTGTGTAAGGGATCTGCCTCTATTCGTTTAGTAACAGAGTTGTAGATATGTGGAATAGGCTACCGAGTCTTATAGCAATCAGCTCTCTGCAGACTCCTGTTTACTTATGTTCTCATTTGTGAGAGAGAGAGCGAGGCTCCCTATTTCCTGTTCTCATGCACTAGTACAGTATGTCGTAATCGTAAGGAAGACAGCGATAAATAAGAGAGAGAGAGAGAAATAACTAATGCGTAGCCTATAGCAACACTCAAACAAGCACACACATAGCTACACAAGACCATCACACGCCTATCTAGCGACGAACTGTCCTGTTTACATATCATACACACTCCCCCATCCCCATTCCATCACTTCGTATGTACGATATTATTTCCGTCTTTTTTACTGTGTATGGATTAAGTTATTGGTGTTCACTCTTGACATATGTGTCCTTCTACTTCTGTATACATACATAATAGCATGAAAGTGATCAATACGCGCATATGAAGCTATGTATCTCGTATATCGGGGTTCTCTTCCCTTCCATCGGTCCACCCCTTATACCTCCCTCCCTCCTCCCTATCCCATATGTGTAAACATTATATTTTAGCTTTCCGAAGGTAAATACATACTTCCGATAAATATCTAGCCTTGTATTTAAATCATGAATCCTGTTTAATGTCATTATTTAATAGAAACATGTGTAAGGGTTACATTTATACACAGGATAAGATAAGCAAATACAAACCTCAGCATAATCATTGGCGATGAGAGGGAGAGACGTACTGTAGGTGCGAGTCTCTGGGGAGGGGGGGGGGGGGAGGAGGTGGTGGTTGTAGGCAGTGTTGCCAGTTGTACCGCTACATATTACCGCTAGATGTAGAGCTATATTTACTTCAGTTTAGCAGCCATTTTTTTCATAATCTAGAGACATTTACTCGGGATGATTTGAAAATTTCAGACATTCTAGTCATATTACATTGTAAAATTTGCAAAACAAACAAACCAAAACTCTTTAGAAATTGCAGCATTATCCTAACATTGTTTGGCTATGTAGCAACATGCTAGCGACTTTTGAGAAAGGATCTAGCGGTATTTCGTGGTAACACTTTAGGAGGGTTAAAATACGAGTCACACGGGCAATTGCCAAAACTTTAAAGGTCCATATCATTGTTATTAAACTAAGCATTTGGCAAAGGGAGGAATTGTTAAAACCCTTAGCCAATACTCTGTCATTCACCAAAAATAAATTTGAATTTATCATTATTATTTGGTAGGGTAGGTATGTATAGGTAGGTTGGCTAAATAATTGCTGGAATTCGTAGGGACTCAAACTGTTTTGAGAGAGTTAAATAATACAAAAAATTATAGATCTGAATAATAAAGAGTTTATGTTATTAAGCAAAACTGGGGGATGCGTGGAAGCCTATAGACTGTAGACGGTAAACTTTGTGTGGGTAGCGAATGCGGTTTTAAAGTAATTTAAGAATAGACAGTTTTGAATGCTGCGGCCAAACTATTCCACCCATTTATATTTTGTTGGTATCAAAACGTTCAGAATCGCGAGCCTCACCCAACTACGCAAGCATGGCTTTGATCATCGGCGTAGTTTTCAAGATGTGGAATTTTAAGTGGAATTTGAGGTTTTTTCAAGATTGCCGGAAAAAAACCCACGTGCAAAATCAAAACCTTCTCTATAAAATTTGCGGAGCATTAGTAGGGGAGTGCGTATGCCAAAGCCCAGTCGTTTCCTGTGAGTGGGAGAGACAGTATTTAGGTGTCAAGTTTTTCGGAAAATCGGCTGCCACGGACCTGTTTGGCCGCCATGCCGGATGTTTAGCATATCAAAAGTTGCCCAATACAAAAACGCAACTCTTGTGAAAGTTTGATCCCGATCCAAAAAGCGGTTCTGGAGTTATTGCGTCGAAACCGGCGCGTAAGAAGAATTTGGATGAAAATCCAGGTTTAATGATTACAATAGGGGTTCCCCGTAGGGGACGAACCCCTAATAATACTTTATTTCAGACTCACACAGTACAGAGGGGACCATACTGGGGTCCACATATACCTTACAGTAACATAAATATATATAAGCTACTGTACATAGGCTACATAAAATAAAAAGAAATTAAATAATACCCAGCTTGCTATCATGTAGTTCACAGCACTGCCTCAACCAAAAACAGTGGTCATCAAACTACTGTGTTACCAAAACCACTGTCCTAATTGTGTACAGTACCATGCCTCACATCATTTAGCTTCCGGTACAGTATGTTGCTACAGTACAGTATAGGAATATCGGTACCGTACTGCACTATGAGGTTCAGTACCGGTATGCTAATTCTGTAGAGTAGCAGACCTGAAATCATTACTTAAGGTTAAATATAGAGTAACTTCCTCCAGTGTGCCTGGATCCTAGAGGTGTACACTATGCTTGGAGTTTGTAGCATTTTAATGATACTGTTCTCAGAAGTGTTAAGGCGCTGAATAAATTTATATGTTAGCTTTCTAATGAGTGATTGGTAACAGTGTAAGTTCATATAGGCACATAGCGTACTTGTACTCTCATATTTTGAGAATCCCAGAAACATTTTCATGATATTGTGATATGAGATACTTAGTCTATTCACTGTCATTTTCTTATAGTTCCACCATAGTTGTGCTGTATACATTGGTGAGCAGTAGGAGTTGAACAATGTTATTTTTGTATCCCATGTGCACATATGAAATTTTCTTAATATTGAATTTCCTTGCATGTAAAGTTGCCTTCGCTGACGACCCATATCCTCATCATCTGAGCGATCACTTGAAATATAGTGTCCTAGATACTTTACTTTACTTACTTCTTCTATAATTTCTTCATACAAATGGAATTTAGGTAGCTTTGATTTCAATAGGTTAGATTTAAATATTATGATATTGCTCTTTATAGGATTAAATTTGACTGAATGTTCGATTCCAAATTTTTCACATACTCTTAATAATTTATTCAGTCCTGCTCCAGAGGGTGCGATTTAAGGCTAGGTCATCAGCATACATGAGATGATTTACAATGGTGCTGCCAATGCAGCACCCAGTGCGAGTCTTGTTCAGCTCCAGACTAAGATCATCCATGTAGACGTTGAAAAGATACGGAGACAATATCCCCCCCTGCCTAACACCATTGGTTACGGCGAAAGAGCCTGACAGGATGTTGCCCCATCTTACACACATTTTTTGATTAGCATACCAGAAAATAAGTATCCTAACAATATAGCTAGGCACTCCCCTGTTAACTAATTTTTCAAATAAGGTTTTGTGACACACCCTATCAAAAGCCTTACTTGCATCAAGAAAACAAGAGAAAATTGAGCTATTTAGCTTGTTGTATGTATCAATCACTTCTTTCAGCACATATATGCATTGGTCTGTGCCGTGATTTTTCTTAAAGGCAAACTGATTGCTGCTGGTGACAATAAATGCAGACATTCTTTCTAGCAATACCATTTCAACTACCTTACTCACCACACTAGCAAGTGCTACTGGGCGGTAGTTGTCTTTAGCTGTAATTTTACCTGATTTATCTTTAATGACAGGAACAAGTATTACGGAAATCATAGACTCCGGCAGGACACCATGCGTAAATAGACTGGTGATGCAAGAACTAAGTTTATCTATTAACAACTTATCTGCATATTTAAGATGTTCTGCATATATACCATCCAGTCCACAAGCTTTGTTTAGGTTAAGTTTTCTTATGGCATTCTCAAGATCACTTTCAGTCACTTTAATGTCTTCATAATTACTATCTTTCACATATTGAATTGCACCATTAGTAGACCTTTGGTTTACACTGTTAAGTAGTTCCTTACAATGAGTTTTCCATAAGTCAGCAATGTTCTCTTCACCCGTAACCCCCTCAACACTGACAGGTAATGGTGTGTTACAATTTTGCATGGATCTGATGTCCTTCCAAAAACAGTTAGTATCCTTTACTGCCAGACTCTTTGCAAGGGCTTCCTTCCTTAATTGGTTTTAATTTTGCTTAATAAATCTAATGGCATATTTGGTCCTAGCCTTTGCTCTTTTGTGAAGTTCAAATATAGGCCCCTGGCTGGGCTGACCTACCTCAAGCCAATGAGACCTAGCATCTCTGGAGGCCTGATACAGGTCAGCCACATAGTCTTGCCAACCTGGCTTATTGAATGAGGACTTATATTTATGGCTATTAAAAATACTTTCCCCCGCTTTTGATAAAGAATCTATTATATTATTGTAAAATTTAATAATGTCCTTTCTGTGTTGTGCATCCCTACATTTTGGATCCCTGCATTGTGCTACACCATTACCATCATATTGCACCCTATTTAACCCTCTCCGACATATGACGTGATTTTGAGCCTATTGGGGATACTTTAAAGCCTTTGTTACCATCAGGGGTATTTAGAAACCTTTAGTTTAGTTACTTCAACCTCTGCAGTTGTCTTTGAGTTAGCTGTGGGCAGAAAACTAATTTTGGAGAGGTAATTATAAGAGTGAGATAACTCTATTTCTTATTGCTAATCTGGCAACCTCTGCGTCATATGAGTGTGAAGGGGTTAATAAGTCTTTGGTTTTATCACAGTACATTTGGCACTCTTCATTTGATATTACATTCCATGGAACTTTTGCCTTGATGCTATTGCTAGTTTCTGTTATTTCCAGTGCCTTATTAATTTGGATTGTTAATTCTATAGGTATGTGGTCGTCATCCGTAATGTTGTATCTTATGGCCATTTCTGAGATAGAGTCATGAAAGTCAGAGCTAGAGATTGCATGATCAAGCCACGACCTGGTCTCCCATGCTTCACTAACAATAATTATGTATAGCTATTTTCTGGAAGCAGGTTTTTGGAGGACAAAATTAAACCTTGCTCATCACAAAACCTTAACATATGTTTAGCAAACATGGAACCACCCAACTCGTGAGGGGTAGCATTCCAATCACCTACCACTGAGTAACATATTATCTCTAATTCAGAAATTAGGCCACCAAACTCCCCTAACTTTTCCAAATAAAGTTCTTCATTTTCTGCACACTGATACGGTAAGTAAACACAAAATATTGCACATTTTCTGTGTCCCACTTCCAGCTGTATTCCCGCACACCAGCTTAAATTTGTCTCAATGGTTTTAATTACACTATCTAGGCACGATCTCCACATTATTGCAACTTCCCCTGAGGGTTGACCTGCCACAATACCATCACGTGTGTCCGTAGTGGAGACCCCGTACTCGTGGAAATCTTTATCTAATATGTTCAAATTACCTAAGACCTGTTTTGTGTACCAGGTTTCCTGAAGGCAGACTATGTCCCTGGTCCTTAATGTAGATACGATGTCAGGTCGCAACAGGAGATTCCTCTTTGTTTTGGGGAGTCCTCTGCAATTGTATGAAGTTACTTTTATACTTGCTGCTGTTGTTGGTATCTCCTCCATTACTGCGGTTGGATAGTGGTGTGCGATGCCTCCAAGTCCCAGAAGCCTCTGCACTGTCCTCATTGGGATATTGTCTTGGTTCTCTGTACCAGTTGACATATGCATCTTCTGGCCACAGGTGAGGATTCATGAAAACATCTGGATCTGGACATTCGCTAGTTATACAAAAGGAGGCACAGGTAGTGGAACTGGAGAGGGTGGTCAGCTGTCTTACCTCTATATTTATATTTAGATTATCAGCCAAGTATATCTTGAGATTCTCAGCAGTAACACTAGGGTTGAATCCTGTGGCAAACACCCTAGCTAGTCGGGGCCTTTTGATTGTATTGAGGCCAGTATCCTTGCCCCTACCTTTAATTCCTAGCTGTTTTCTCGGTCTATGGTGAACCTGCTCGCCTTCCCTAGAGTAGCGAGGCTTGCCATTCACCCATTTGACCATAGTCCATGGGTTTTCCCTTGCATTGGCTCCTTCATTTGGTTCAGTTTGTGTAGGTAAATTTGAGGATGGTGTAGCTGGCACTGTATTATCTTCTCTTGTTGCCGACGATAAAGATTGCTGTTGTGTTCGGTGTTGTTGCTGTTGTGGTCGCTGCTGCTGCCACACCTGGTGTTGCCTTTGATATGAATGCTGCTGCTGTCGTTGCTGCTGGGTTCGTTTGGATTGTTGTTGTTGTTGCTGTTGTAGTTGTTGCTGGTGTTGTTGCTTTTGTTGATGCTGTTGCTGCTGCTGCACCTGCTGTTGTTGCTGCTGCACCTGCTGCTGTTGTTGCTGCTGTTGCTGTTGCACCTGCTGGTGCTGCTGTGATGTGGTTGTGGCTGTTGTTGCTGATGTTGTTGTTGTTGATGCTGTTGTTGTATGGGTTGCTGTTGTTGCTGGGGCTGTTGTGTTTGGAGTTGTTGCAGCTGTTGCTGTTGTAATTCAGCCTGCTGTTGCTGTTGGTGGTGTTGTAGGCCTATGGGTGGTTGTTGTTGTTGATGCTGCTGCTGATGTTGTGTCACTTGTGCCTGTGGTTGAGGTGGAGTGTTAGTAGAGTTATTTTCTAACTTATTCACTCTGTCAGCTACATTTGAAACCACACTGCTTATGTCCACTATGGTTTCTTTTTGACCTGTGGTACACTCTCTCAGTAATTTAACTTCCATGTGGATCTTCTTGAGTTCACTGACACTGACACATCTATCCTATCAAATTGTATAGGTGGTAGGTCCTTTAGGTCCATGGCCACAAAAGTGGGTAAGCCCACAGCCTTACTCTCTTGTAGCAATTTAATAATGTCTTTAATGTTCTCAGCACTTTTGTTTGCACCATTTTCGATAATTGTTATCTTCACTAGTACCAATAAGATCGAACACTCTGTTCTTGGCTGCCACAATTTTATCTTCATCATAAAAGGGCACACAAAGCTGCACAATACTGTCTGTAGGTAGACTATCTATTTTATTTGATATAAAGCATAACAGTTCGTTGATTTCAAGGCCATCACTATTTCGTCCCTGGGTTAAGATTGTCCCACCTGGCCCCGCCATCTTAAGCAAAGATAACCAGGGGGGCAGATATTCCACTTCACTTTTCACTAACACTGTATATGTTCCACCACATTCTCTGTGCATTCATTGTGGGGTTATATACGTTGTTTGCTCTGTGTAGTGTTGACATAGGGTATATATGTTGATAACTTGGAGCAGCAGTTTACCCAAGGTACCTCTCTTCTTCTTCTTCTTGTGGTACTTACAGAAATGAAAGAGTATGATATTCTGAATAAATCATTCTTAGAAACATAGGCTTTTTAGCATCATTTTGCAGCTATGGCCTCTTAAAGTTGGTATTATTTTCCAATTTTCGTATTTTAATTCCATTTTCCCTTCAAATGAAAAGGATAGGGAAACTATGCTGTTGCATGGTGTAAGTACTTTAGAAAGATGCCATAAACTCATACATTATTAAATTATCACCCATCTTATATTTAGAGCAGGTTAAGAATGACGAACACACAAAAAGGTCGAATATAAGGGTCCATAGTTGCAATAATAGGCAGTAAGAAGCCTATGCCTATACAGTTCTTAAAACTTTTCTAGAACTATCTAGGGAAAAAAAAATTGCGAGCCACTCTGTGTCAGAAATTTGGTTAGTGGCTGTTTATGTGAGTTTTATCAACTCTGTGTAAGCAGAGTTTGGTATCGCCCCCCTGTATAGTGGGTACCACACAAAAAAAATGTCTGTCGTCGTCCGTCTGTCTCGGAACTCCTCCTAGACCGTTGGACGGATTTTCACCAAATTTCACACGAACATTTGTTGCATGAATGCAAACGTCAGTCAAAAAAGATGTTTTGAATTTATGCAATATTTATGATTTTAGGTCCAACATATGGTTTTGCCCCCCCCCCCCCCCCCACCCAAGCAATGATGGCGTTCTTAGTGTTTGAGCCCCAAAGGGGCTCACACACTAAGAACTCATTCGTTCTGGGAGCGAAAACATCTCGCTACGTATTTGCTAGGTTAAGTTAGTTTAGTTGGCATTAGAAGTGATTGTAGTAATATTTGGATTTATGGTGATAGTAGTGATAATGGTGATAATTGTAGTGATGATGGTTGTAGTTGTATTGATGATGATGACAGTAGTGATGATGATGACAGTAGTAGATATGATGGTGACAGTAGTAGTAATGATGGTCATAATAGTGATGATGGTGACAAGTAATGATGATAGTTGTAGTAATAATAATGACAGTAGTGACGATGGTGTGAGTATTAGTGATGATGGTGAGTAGTAGTGAGGATGGTGAAATTTGTAGTGATTATGACGATAGTTGTGGTGATGAAGTTCATAGTAATGGTGATTATGGCAGTAGTAGTGATGATGGTGACAGTAGAATAAATTATGGTAATATTTGTGACAGTAGTAATGATGATGGTTATACTAGTAGTGATGATGTTAACAGTAGTAATGATGATTGTAAGATGGTGGCGATGATATTAGTAATGATGGTTGATAGTTGTAGTATCAATGATGATAGTAGTGATTAAGATGCTAGTGACAATGGACAGTGATGCTGGTGAGAGTAGTAGTGATAATTGTAATTGTAGTAGTGATGATGATCATAGTAATGGTGATGATGACAGTACTCGTGATGATTGTGGCAGTTGTAGTGATGATGGCAGTAGTAGTGATTATGTTGATTGTGATTGATGATGGTATTAGTAGTGATGATGGTAACCCATCGCAGAGTTGGGTATGCCGTTTTGATTTTGGGCAAAATGGCACGTCTACTTTATTGATAATTATGATACACACGATGTATTTTATATATTGAGTGTGTGTGTGTGTCTGTGAGCGAGTGCGTGCGTGTGTGTGTGTGTGTGTGTGTGAGCAAGTGCACGTTGGTGTGTGTGTATGAGAGCGTGTGTGCTTTAATTTTATCTTGCTCATATTAAGCTGCTAAATGTTCTTAATATCATATGACCACCCCCCTATTTCCTTTTAAACAAATTTCTTGGACAGAGTACAACGAAGAATGCCAAAAATTATCCATAATGTTATAAATCTTCCATAATTATTATGAAGAAAGGTTGAAGAAATTAGTTTGCATTCGTTAGAGAGACACAGAGTTGGAGGGGATATGATAGAGGTGTTCAGGTGGGATTAATAAATGGAACATTTAAAATGTTTTGAAGCTCAGTGACAGCGAGAGAACTCAAACAAATAGTTTCAAATTGGATAAACTTGGAATAGGCTACCGAGTGCATAAGGGACTTGAGTTGTCTCAACTTCTCTGATGAGGCTCCGGTCTTGAAGTAATTCATGGTTTGTTGTGTGTAGGCATAATAATCCAGAAGGGTTGATAGACATAAGTAAGCCATATTTAACTTAACCAGTTTGGACAAGTGTAGCTAAATTATATAATATATAAAAAGTCTACATTTGGCAACACTGCGAATCACCCACCATCCTCCCTCACCTCGGCGAATAATTATGGTCTGACGTTCGTATTTGCTTTTATTATCCTGTGTATAATTGTAGCCTCTACAAATTAGGCAAATCCCTTACACATGCAACCAAGATGAAAATGGGAGTCAGCAGAGCCAAGTGGCCCAAACAAGGCAGATCCTATTCACACTTAACTCATCTCATAAGCTTTATATGTTACTTACACTACTTACTATACTATAGCTTTGATTCCCGAAGGGAAGTAAAGAAAACCTAATATTTAGTAGGGCCCCGTAATCATTGACGACTTCGCCTATTAACATTAATAGTCTCCATTCAACATCCTGCGCCAGCAATTTGAATAATCTGCGCAGAAGATCATGGAGTACTCATCACAAGTGCACGCCTAATTCCCTTATGGGATCGTCATTTTGATTGGGTACCCTACAGAAAAAAACTCTGTAAAAAAAGAAAAAAGAAAAAGATAAATTAATATCGGTTAATATATGACTTGCCATATACGTGGATTTCTCATGTTTTGCTTCCCCGATACCAGACCCCCTAGCGGCCATCCTCGTTCTTCACTGATATACCAAGAAAAAACTATGGAAATCAACGAATGGGAAGTGGGATGGTAGGGAGGGCCCGAGTCGTCAATGATTACGGGGCCCTACTAAATATTAGGTTTTCTTTACTTCCCTTCGGGAATCAAACCTATAATTTAATAGGGCCCCTCCATCATTGACGACTTTGCCTGAATATCAAGACTGGAGGCGGGACACTCGTAAAATATCCTAACCTTAGGGAAGAAAATCCGAATAAAAATTTTCTTAAGATTTTTATTGTATGCAATACAAAATATAAAAAAGGTATAAAAGGTTTGCTAGCAGTGCGTGGCATTAAGAAACTGCTTGCTCATGGTAAGGCCGTTGCAGGCGAACTTATGCATGAAAGTGTATGACACGTCCGTGTCCTACCGAGCGAGACCCAGCAGTAGGTACTTGCTCTGATCTTAAAACTAATTGTACAGTAATCTCACTGTGCACTTTGGTAAAAAATATATAGACATAGTTGCAACTATGTGAAAACTCTCTTAAAATTAACACGACTAAATACAGGACTGAGAACTCGTCCTATCACAGCTCGTGATATATCACAATCTCCAAGGGTACAGAGGGGATATTGTCTTATTCCGCACAGCCCCCCCCCCCCTTTTTAACAATTAATTAATAAAAACATACTACTTACTGTACCCATTGCCGTAAGGCTACACAAGTACGCTTTGGTTTATCTAGAGCGACCGACAGGTAGCGTGTCAGGAATGTATGGTTGGGAGCCCAAAGCTGGGTCTTAGCAATATCCTCAATTGAAAAAATTTGTAAAAATCTGAGAGACACCGCCCACTTCCTAATGTCGTGAGCCCGACCTAACACGCCGGGGTTGCTTTCCTAAATAATGTCTACTATTAAAGAAGCTAACTTCCGTTTCGTAGCACAAGTACCTGTTCGGTTCACCCATAAAGCACCTGGTTGGCAAGGTTGCGCAGCCCTCATAAACTTTGTGAGCGCTTGCACAGGACATAACATGTGATGAATGAGGCCCCTCTTGAGGGGCGGGACTGAAAATTCAGAGAAGACATGGTCTGAATGTTCATTTTTTGCAATAAATGAGGGAGACGGCGCGATTTGCACATGGTCGTGAAGCCTCCCAAACCTGAGACAGTTTGGTTCGTTGCTCATCGCCGCCAGCTCTGATACCTGGTGTCCAGTGGCAAGTGCCATGAGAAAAACCGCTTTCTTAAAAAGTGAGTCAAAGTCCGGCGCATGATTATACTTGCGGGATTGTAGCAATTCCAAAGCTTTATCAAGGGACCAGGTGGGCATGAGCTGGCGAGGAGGAGGACGAAGTGTGAAACATGCCCTCATAAAACCTTTCTCCTCCGCCTGCGGTATGGAAAGGCCGGTGAGATCAAGGAAGGGGGTCCTAATGGCCGACAGATGATTCTTTAACGTTATAACCGAAAAATGTTTCTGCTCAAACAGATAATCTAAGTACTTGAATACTAGGGCTGACGAAGCAGTTGTCTGCCCCGATTCCACAATCCAGGTTGTAAAAGTTTTCCAATGTGATTGATATTGTCTCCTGGTAGACGGGGTGTACTGATTCAAGAGCTTTTGAGTGACACTAGGCCCAAATTTATTTAGCCATTTGGCCGAGAAAATATCCATAAGGCAAAACTGAGAGAGGTCCGAAGGTTGCCAATCGCTTCCAAGTGGAAGGCGGAGACCGGGAGGGACACCGGGGTCCGGCACCACTGTTGCAATTGGTGGTACCATACCTGAGCCGGCCAGAGTGGCGCGATCAGCGCTACTCGGCCCCGGTAATCCCTTAGTTTGTGAAAGACCTTGCACATTAACACAGAGTCTGGTGGCGGAAATAGATAGATTGAGGTCCACTTGTTCCAGTCCACCAGCAGTGCATCGGGTCCCCTCGCCGGGGTTACCTCGTGACGGGTCAGAAAGAGTGGCAGTCTGTGGTTCTGTATTGACGCAAACAAGTCTACTTGTGGACGGGCCGGCTTTGCAATTATCTTGTTGAAGATCGCCTATTTGATTGTCCATTCTACTAAAGTACTCCGCCGGCGAGAGAGAGCGTCTGCCTAGACGTTCGCCACGCCGGGAGGTAAGTGGCATGCAGATGAATCCCTAGTGAGTCTGCTAGGGTAAAAATTTGTTCTGAAACTCTCAACAACTCTCGTGACCTCACTGAGCCTTGCTTCTGAATGAGAAAAAAATGCAGTTTGATTGTCCTTTCTGAATGCTATTGATTTGTTCTCCAACGTCGTGCCGTGAGTTTGGAGAAAAAACAGGGGAACTAAAAGCTCCTGCTTGTTGATATGTGACTGACTGTTTGCCCCCCAAATGCCTTCTCCCAGGTGGCCTAGACTTGACTGATATCCCCACCCCAGGGACCCCAAGGCGTCCGTGTCTATCCAAACTGTAGGTGGAGGAGAAACTCATGACATGACTGAGTAGAGGACTTCGTGCTTTGTCCCGCCCGAGAGCAAGTTGTGGATTAATGGAGGAATTGGCCATAATTCCTTTTCCGGCAAGAGAGGGAACACTTTGTTGCCTTCCAGGATTAATCGCTTGGTTTTCAGTCGGCCTAGTTTGACAGTTAATTGTATCCAGTTGAGAGAACCGATCAGGGAATCCCACGTTTTCCTGGTCGTATCCAGACTGTGGAGGAACCGGAACAGTTTCCTTCGAAACCTGTTGCGGTTGTCCGCACTCTGTGTAAGAGTCAGAGTGGCGGTATCCCAGATCAGCCCTATCCACTGAATCGTCCTTGAGGGGACAAGGCGTGACTTTGCCAAGTTCACCTTGAACCCTAGGGCTTGTGCTATTGTGGACAAAAGTCCTGAGACACCTGCCTGCTAGAGAATCGCAAATTGTTTTGGTAACACTGTTACCCCCCCACCCCCATTCCTTCCCCGCTTATCCACCCTCTCTCAGCTAAGCCCCTCCTTCCCTCTCTATACTTCTTCCTTGTTTCACGTCTGCGAGCCCCTTCCCTTGATCACTTTCCACCACTATAACCAAGGTCAAAATACACAGTGTATTTTGACCTTGACTATAATCACACAATGACGATTATCTCCTTTCTTTCTTTCTAATGCTCCATCTCTCATCGACTCGTTGAATGTGTATAAAGGTTTTCCGATTATTCTTCCATCTATAGTCTATTCGCTCTAAGTAAGCGAGAAATCATGACCTCTAACCTCCGTAACTCAAAATCGACGAGTAATCGAGCTAATATTTATACCAATGGGAAGAGTTAGTCAGGGAATTAATGTGGAAATATACAACCAATTTGCTCCAGTCCGTTTTGAGTTACAGAAGACAGGTCATGATGTTTCGCCTACTTACAGGAAATAGACTATAGCACGGCTTTCACACATATACTTCTGAACTCTTTCCCATATGATTATCATTATAATATGATACAGTGCAGTTATTATTATTTGAAGTTATAGCTTATTTGTTGTTTACAAATATATGAACGTGCACTTAAATATAACACATAATAATTGAAAGTACCGGTAATATCTCAAAAATGACAACATAACCAATGTGACCTCATGTGATCATAATAACTAAGGTAGGTGATGGCGTGAGTGAAAACAAATGTGTATGAAATGCTAGTAAATATAGGAGTATATAGATGAAACAGATTATACTTGTCAATTTATTAATGTTATTTTATCTCTAATTATGTTAATACACTTGCGAGAATGTTTACATAACTTAAGCTACTTCACTCATGATCAATATATATATAAATATGTGTTATATAATTTTATATTTTACATAAGAATACATAAACTTAAAAATAATAAACTTTCATGTATCATGTTCCTTAACATGAAGTTACAAAACAAATACAAATATAATACAAACATCTTCCTAGTAGTGAGTCCAGTTGCCTTCACGAAGGATAACCTCCTGTAGTCGGCTGGGCATGGAAGATACCAGGTTGTAGATGAGGTGTGGTTTACCTCGGAGCACCTCCCAGACCCGTTGAGTGTGCTGCAGAAGCTGCTGCCGGGTCCGTTCCATCTCGGGCTCCCAGCTGTTCACCATGTTGCCCCACACAGACTCAATGGAGTTTAAGTCTGGTGCCTTACTCGGCCAGTCCAGCAGCTCAACCTCAGCACGATGTTCTTCAAACCACGTTCGCACGATCCTGGCAGTGTGGACTGGACAACGGTCCTGGGTGAAAAGAAGTCAACATAAATATTGGAATGCTGGTAGGCTATCTTAAATGATACCAGGAAATGTTGCAATAACATTAAAATTCCTCCATCAACGAAGTTGGAAGCATGTTATATTTCTGCCTCCATTGGTTTGTTTGTCTATAAACAAGGCATCTCACAATGTAAATAACTAACGTTTATGAAATATGGTGGGCACATTGATAATTATGCAGCAAGGAAGGAGTTATTATTATCTACCAGGCAATCGGTACAGTGCATACCTCAGCCAGCAAAGGTGGAGGTATTCCCAGGACTTATTCGAAGTGTATATAATTCAAATAAAAATAGGTAAATATTGTAGTCGGTACACTATCCAACCATAGTTATAGTTATCGATAATAGTTTAGCATTCACTTTTAATTTTGGAAATGTTTATGAAATGGGGTAGTTTCGTTCGCGGCCACCTCTTCGAAGATCATGGCGTCCGGCAATATATAGATAGGTTTCATTATATAAGCTACCGTACGCCATCACCACTAAGGAAATCTTAATAGTTAAATTACAGGACATGCACAAATGTAAAACACAGTAATGTTACTATTTAAGTTATTGTTGTGTTGTTTGCTTTGTTATATTCTTTGTGTTTATATAAATTATGATTTATGTAATTAGTAATATCGATTATATCTGCATAAACACTATTTTTTCAGGATATGGTAGGGAGTATGCCCGTACTGTTGGGAGCATCACCTCATCTAGGATTTCTATATACTGGTCAACAGTAAATCGTCCATTGATCTCCACCAACTCCCCCATGCAGTTTAAGTTTACCCAGCCCCAAACGTTGACCGTCACGTGACCACTCCTCGCTTCTTGGTAGACGTGATGCGGGTCATAGCGGCTATTATCAGGCCTCCAACAATGCAGCTTTCCATGATGTGTTGACTGAAACGTTTTCTCGTCGGAGAAAATCACGCATCCCCAGTAATCCAAATAATTATCCACGTGCTCCCTTGCAAACTGCAGATGCCCTTCTCGATGTCGCTCTTGTAGCATCTCCTTCACAGCTGGGACCCTACAAAAATAATGAAATATCATAAGGGTAGTAAGCCTCGATGGACATATATTTATTTTTCTGTTAATACAATGTTAAATGATGAGTACAAAAACAATTAAATAAACCGAAATCATGTTCCCTCAAAACATCTTATCAAGACAATGATAAATGTGTATGATACTCTATGTGAATGATTTTCAGATTCGTTTTGATGATACCAAAGCAATAAAACGTCCTGTTCTTGCACTCAACTAGCAAGTGTACGGTCGCTTACCAACAATCACCTTACTAATATGAACTAGGGTATATCTGTATATAACATAATGAGGAACCTAATATATCATACAATTTTATAGAAATATATTGTATCACACGTCCCCACTACGAGAGTTTTGCTCGTACTGCAAAATAACAATAGCAATGGAGCCCTAAACATTATTAAAATGCCCCAGAACGAGAAGCCCACCACAGAAGCCATGAACGAACACCACACAGAAACACCAAAGGAAAGGTCCACAGAACGAAAGGACCAGCTGACCGAGCCAGCCATTTCAGCCAGGCCCAAGCCCGCAGGGCTAAACAGCTCCAGGACACACCCATTTACCTTTTCTAAAACTGACCATTTTCCACACCTCACGTACACTAACCCCCTCGTGTCCTACACTCCTAACTACAAAGATGATGAATAAGAATATACATTCATATTAAAAACATGCCCTGTCCCGACGTTGAGCCAATGCCAACACATCAGACAGCCATAAATATATCTATGTATGTTCTTGCATCCGAGAAGTAGATGTTATATATCTTAGAAGTTAAAACACCCACGCTGTCCCTAGACCTCGTATATCATTTTCCATGACGAGTATAGATATATGTAACCCGTGCCCAGTCGCCCCTTGCACTGTTCCTCTAGTAACTAAGTATTAATATTAACATTCCCTAACATCTTGTCTTGCCAGACTAAGCTTCTGAAGACCCATCGCCCCATAAATCTATGTATGCAATCCTTAGGTTAAGTATTTTTCTCCGCCATTGTGTTCACCTTTTTCCATTTACTTTCCACAATTGTCATACGTCTTCCCCTTGCCTCCTTCGTATCCACAGCCCACACTACGCCAATTTACTTCGTGTCTTACACCTCTTACCCCAACCAGAGATTATATAAGATAACTTGGTTATCAGTATCTGTCATAAGTACCCCGAAACAATAACTAAGTACCCCTACGAACTGCCACTGTGGTTGGTATTTTATATTTAATAGAAAACGCAGTTCCCAGGGCCAACTAATAGTATCCATAACCCTCTGACTGATCACATAACTCTATCTTTTCCAGACTCATATACCACCCCATAGTTGCATTCCCCGGTAGCATTTGGCTAACGTATTCTACTGCCTTTTCAAACTTCCATATCAATTGTAGCCTAATGCCACCCCCACGCCCAGGGACCTTAGGGGCAAAATTTCCCTGTAGCCCTTGAACTCTCCCCCCCCCCCTCATTAAGACACCCGCGCTTCTCGACTCTTGTCCGACCTAGCCTCTCTCTCATACCTCTTGAAGATCCTTGAATTGTCCGTTACTAACGCTCTCCAACCTTTTATATATATACTCCTATCCAGCCTACCTTCACTTAGTAGGCCAGAACAACATTAGAACTTTACTAGCCCCTTGCATGCCATCTATTCTCTTACAACACATTCACAACCCTGCACCCAATGGTCGTCGGTGCGAGGCTAGCCGCCCCGCCAGTAACTAACTTCTATTGTCATACTTCCAGATCAATGTGGCAGAGTTAGCAACCCAGTCTCCACCATATCCAGCAAACCCTACAATTAACAACCAGCCGAGTAAAACCAGCTAGCTAAGGCACCTTCGGTTTTGGTATTAAAGACACTCCCATCTGTCTCATACACAGAGGGTTATTACAAACACTGGTGATATGGCAAGCCCCTAGCCACAGCCGCCGGACGACTATATCAGAGAGGGCGCCCAGCTCCCCCTTTTTGCCCACCCGAGGAGGGAGACCCCCACCCCCGCGGAGGTATACCTGGCCCCTGTTTTGACTCTCGAGTCATTGCCAGGTAGCACAGGAATTCTTCCTATCAATGAACTAACCATGAATGACTAACACCTTTACTAACCTCTATTACCTCACAATAAACCATTTACCTTTCTTGCATGCTCTGATCACTAAATTAGCACCTCAGCTATACCATAGAATGAAGATTGAACAATCTAGAGAGACGCTCCTATCACAGCTGTCCCCATCCTCCTCGCAAAGTAGATCCAGTCTCTCTCCCCTAAATACGTCCAGTATAGCCAAAATAGTACCTCTTACTAAGGCTCAGTTATATGAAAATATAAAGGCTTCCTATCGCCCTGTGCCACAACAGTAAATACCATCTTACCTAGTCCCCATATCTATTGAGAGCTCAATTAAGTCCATAAGACTCGAGATCCCTACTGTCTACAGGGTCCAGAACCGAGCCTATAAATCTAACTCCCGCCCCCAGTCAAATCAGTTGAAAGCTAGACACCAACCAGTGGTCACTACCCTGCAGTTAATTTCTAGCTCTGCCCTTGTGTTGTTCCGGAGTGAGATCCCAGAACCGGCAGACTCCGTGGCAGATTTGGATAGAAGGACCTGCCCACGTATTGAAGAACTTCACACATATGGCCCCCCTGGACGGCCGCGGAACCAGTCGTTAGCCCCCAACATCATGGACGCAAGATAACCAGTACCAGACCCATCAGATACTACCCAAGATTCCCTTTAGCAGTACTACATATTACTGTGCTGTTTTGGATTCACTAATTAATATTTCTACGAAGTGGCTAAGACCTTGCCCAGTGTAATTCATACTTAACCATTCCATTTGGGACGTACTAAGCGATCAGTGCTCTTTAATTAACAGGCGACCTTGACTCTCGTAATTACCTTATTCAGATATTAAAACTAGTGATATCTAACGTTCGCCCACTGATTTGCGTTCTATGTATTTCTGAAACAAGGATATAAAACTTAGATCAGTACCCCCTGAGGTAACTAGAATTCCCGTGCTCTAAAAATACGTGTGTCTAATCTAGTCTGTGAACTACTACTTGTGCACCAGAGCTACCAGTAATAAATCTAACAGTGAATATGAATCTATAAGTAACATTGATGGTCTTCGGTATATAAACCTGTGAAATCAAAGCCAGTGATCAGAAGATTAATACCTGAACGTTGGAAGTGGGAGACTAGGCTCCATCCAGATCCACTTATGCTAGTGTTGTTCAATTCTATTATATTGTCTTACACAAGTATTCTGCAGTGGTATAACAATAAACGTGATCATGTAACTTGCTACCATGTGTTTCTTTGTGTTCTCTATTCCTCATATCTTGTATTGTGCATGCAGCCTTATATACCCAGTCAATTTAGAACTCACATTACCCAAGTTAAACCTGTAGAAAAACAGGGCATAACATTGGCGGCAGCGGTGGTTCTTGATTCGGATAAAAGGTTGCATTACACTGCAAGTTTGGAACAGTAGAAGCATGGCAACATCGCGAAATCTTCAGCCACTCGCACACATTCCCAAGTATGATGTAAACACATATGATATCACCAGTTACTTAGACATAATAAAGCCAGTGTACGATGTGGTACTTCATAATGACCGCGAAAAAATCGCCATGGCAATTTTGCATGTTGTACAGTTGGGAGAAGCCGTTTCCCAACTTGTTGATAAGCCTACTTTTAAAGAATTTATTCACCAAATGGTGAAACAGAATACGCCAGAGAGTACCTGGAACCAGTTTCGATCCTTCGTGATCCGGACTTTAGATCCACTTTTGGGTTCCCCCGTCGCCCCCAAAATAATAAAAGTCGACGAGATCAAGTATGAAGGGGATATAAATGTGACCCTCATACAACTCTACAGATATGTGAGGACCACGTATAGCTATGAAGATTACGACCAACAAAATGAACTCTTATTCACCGCATTGTTAAACATCCTCCCACCCCACATCACCGCCCATCTCAACCCGTATGGCTTATTCGAAGAACATATGCTCGCCATCAGAGAAGAATGCCTACGCAGTTCGATGAATCCCCTATCCAACCTTTTAGCCCCTATCCAAGACTCCGTGCACCCTTCCAAAATGACTTCCGGTGAAAGTCCAACTCCAGTGAACTCTCCCCCCACCAACCCTCAGCAGCCCCCCCAACAAGAGCCGTATTCTAGCTATGCCTACCTATGTAGGCCTACCACAACATATTTTCCACATGACCCCAGAAATGTTCAGCTATCCCCCCACCAACAAAATTTCCCTTGTGACAGTTTACCGACCTCTCCCCCCACCAACCCTCAGCAGCCCCCCCAACAAGAGCCGTATTCTAGCTATGCCTACCTATGTAGGCCTACCACAACATATTTTCCACATGACCCCAGAAATGTTCAGCTATCCCCCCACCAACAAAATTTCCCTTGTGACAGTTTTCCGTCGGTAGCTTGTGACAGTTTTCAGTCAGTAGCTCCCTTCCACCCCCACACAATTCACACCCCTAGAAAACTTCGAAACCCCACAATTGACTCGCCCTCTCATGTCAAACAAACTCACCAGTCCCAGAGAACCTCTAACCAGACCGAGACTGCCACCAAGAAAATTCCCCAAACTCGTCCTGTTAATGTCAAACAAACTCACCAACCCCAGATAACCGCTAACCAGACCGTGACTGCCACCAAGAAAATTCCCAAAATTCGTCCTATTAACAACCCCAAATCTATACATCAGTCCTCTACCAATAACCCCTGTTCTACACCTAACTCTTCCCCCACCAACCCGCCGCAGTCCCCCCAACAAATCCCGTTTCCTAACTCGCTCACCTCTCACCACCCTGACCCTCCCACACGCGCCGTAAACCCTCCCCTCACGCGTGACGACCTAGGGACCCAACTATGTTCCCCCCCTTCCCCCAGAAATACTCAGCTATTCCCCCACCAACAAAATCTCCCTTGTGACAGTTTTCCGTCAGTAGCTCCCTTCCACCCCCCCACAATTCACACCCCTAATAAACTTCAAAACCCCACACTTGACTCACCCCCTCATGACAGACAAACCCACCAACCCCAGATAACCTCTAAGCAAACCGTCACTGCCACCGACACACCCCACCACTCTGATCCTCCCACACGCGCCGTTAATCCCCCCCTCACGCGTGACCCCCACCAAAGTGATTCCCCCCCCCTCATGCGTACCGAACACCTGCTCACCAGTCGGTCCCCCACCATCATGAGCCCAGCTAAACTATCAACCTCCCCCTCTTCACCGTTACCCCACCCGCCCCAAATTCCCCCCCCAAAGATCCCGCTCGACGAAATACCACTCCCATCCCAATCCAACCACAAAACTTTTTCCACCTTGGCTAAACCCCAAAATACTCTCCCTCTCGCCCCAAACAACATAATCAACCTCTCAACTTCAACCACTCCTCGAAATCCCATCCATGTCTCTCCCGGAAATAAAATCACTCTAAATTCAACCCCTCTCAAACCACAACCCTGCCTGCCCAGACCCCCCCCACCATCTCCCTATCAAATCCCCACACCCCAAACCTCCAAACCACCCGATCATAGTAAACTCTCAACCTTCAGCCTTACTCACCCCTCCCCAAACCCCACTCACGACCACAACTCTCTACACAATTCAACCCCTCCCCAGCACCAACCTCTTCCGCAACAACAACCCCGACTCGACCTGCCCGTTTCATCATTAAAACCCCCCTATCACTACCCCCGACCGAAACCACTTAGACCCCCCCTCCAAAACTGGCCCCGGGCCAGCTCGCCCCAAGACCCACATTCCTAACGACAAGAACTAACGGTATATCCACCCCGCCCTTCCAAAGTGAAAGTGAACCACCACCCCCTATTACCAGACCGTCACCCAGACTAACGGCGACCCTAAATACCCTCCCCCCCCTGATGATGATGAGGATATTATTGTACTAAATTGTTTCGAATGTTTTCAATTCCTAAGCGATTGGGCATGATTCTATAAATTTACATGTTTTCCATATACTGTATATATTATTTTTTTTCCTTAGTCATACTACTTTTCTTGTTACCTACACTTTTCTGACTATCTTTTAAATTTGCTTTATACATTGTTAAACACTTTACCTCTTCTTAATTTCCTGTGTTCTTAATTATCTGTCCTTTCTTAAATTTACATGTTTTCCATATACTGTATATAGTATTTTTTTTCCCTTAGTCATAATACTTTTCTTGTTAATCTACACTTTTCTGACTATCTTTTAAATTTGCTTTATACATTGTTAAACACTTTACCTCTTCTTAATTTCCTGTGTTCTTAATTATCTGCCCTTTCTTAAATTTACATGTTTTCCATATACTGTATATACTATATTTTTTTTCCTTAGTCATACTACTTTTCTTGTTACCTACACTTTTTTGACTATCTTTTAAATTTGCTTTATACATTGTTAAACACTTTACCTCTTCTTAATTTCCTGTGTTCTTAAGTATTTGTCCTTTCTTAAATTTACATGTTTTCCATATACTGTATATATTATTTTTTTCCCTTAGTCATACTACTTTTCTTGTTAACCTACACTTTTCTGACTATGCTTCTTTTTACTTCACCCTTGAGGCTCGAGGACGAGCCTATAATGAAGGAGAGGGAAGTAAAATGCCCCAGAACGAGAAGCCCACCACAGAAGCCATGAACGAACACCACACAGAAACACCAAAGGAAAGGTCCACAGAACGAAAGGACCAGCTGACCGAGCCAGCCATTTCAGCCAGGCCCAAGCCCGCAGGGCTAAACAGCTCCAGGACACACCCATTTACCTTTTCTAAAACTGACCATTTTCCACACCTCACGTACACTAACCCCCTCGTGTCCTACACTCCTAACTACAAAGATGATGAATAAGAATATACATTCATATTAAAAACATGCCCTGTCCCGACGTTGAGCCAATGCCAACACATCAGACAGCCATAAATATATCTATGTATGTTCTTGCATCCGAGAAGTAGATGTTATATATCTTAGAAGTTAAAACACCCACGCTGTCCCTAGACCTCGTATATCATTTTCCATGACGAGTATAGATATATGTAACCCGTGCCCAGTCGCCCCTTGCACTGTTCCTCTAGTAACTAAGTATTAATATTAACATTCCCTAACATCTTGTCTTGCCAGACTAAGCTTCTGAAGACCCATCGCCCCATAAATCTATGTATGCAATCCTTAGGTTAAGTATTTTTCTCTGCCATTGTGTTCACCTTTTTCCATTTACTTTCCACAATTGTCATACGTCTTCCCCTTGCCTCCTTCGTATCCACAGCCCACACTACGCCAATTTACTTCGTGTCTTACACCTCTTACCCCAACCAGAGATTATATAAGATAACTTGGTTATCAGTATCTGTCATAAGTACCCCGAAACAATAACTAAGTACCCCTACGAACTGCCACTGTGGTTGGTATTTTATATTTAATAGAAAACGCAGTTCCCAGGGCCAACTAATAGTATCCATAACCCTCTGACTGATCACATAACTCTATCTTTTCCAGACTCATATACCAACCCCTAGTTGCATTCCCCGGTAGCATTTGGCTAACGTATTCTACTGCCTTTTCAAACTTCCATATCAATTGTAGCCTAATGCCACCCCCACGCCCAGGGACCTTAGGGGCAAAATTTCCCTGTAGCCCTTGAACTCTCCCCCCCCCCCTCTCATTAAGACACCCGCGCTTCTCGACTCTTGTCCGACCTAGCCTCTCTCTCATACCTCTTGAAGATCCTTGAATTGTCCGTTACTAACGCTCTCCAACCTTTTATATATATACTCCTATCCAGCCTACCTTCACTTAGTAGGCCAGAACAACATTAGAACTTTACTAGCCCCTTGCATGCCATCTATTCTCTTACAACACATTCACAACCCTGCACCCAATGGTCGTCGGTGCGAGGCTAGCCGCCCCGCCAGTAACTAACTTCTATTGTCATACTTCCAGATCAATGTGGCAGAGTTAGCAACCCAGTCTCCACCATATCCAGCAAACCCTACAATTAACAACCAGCCGAGTAAAACCAGCTAGCTAAGGCACCTTCGGTTTTGGTATTAAAGACACTCCCATCTGTCTCATACACAGAGGGTTATTACAAACACTGGTGATATGGCAAGCCCCTAGCCACAGCCGCCGGACGACTATATCAGAGAGGGCGCCCAGCTCCCCCTTTTTGCCCACCCGAGGAGGGAGACCCCCACCCCCGCGGAGGTATACCTGGCCCCTGTTTTGACTCTCGAGTCATTGCCAGGTAGCACAGGAATTCTTCCTATCAATGAACTAACCATGAATGACTAACACCTTTACTAACCTCTATTACCTCACAATAAACCATTTACCTTTCTTGCATGCTCTGATCACTAAATTAGCACCTCAGCTATACCATAGAATGAAGATTGAACAATCTAGAGAGACGCTCCTATCACAGCTGTCCCCATCCTCCTCGCAAAGTAGATCCAGTCTCTCTCCCCTAAATACGTCCAGTATAGCCAAAATAGTACCTCTTACTAAGGCTCAGTTATATGAAAATATAAAGGCTTCCTATCGCCCTGTGCCACAACAGAAAATACCATCTTACCTAGTCCCCATATCTATTGAGAGCTCAATTAAGTCCATAAGACTCGAGATCCCTACTGTCTACAGGGTCCAGAACCGAGCCTATAAATCTAACTCCCACCCCCAGTCAAATCAGTTGAAAGCTAGACACCAACCAGTGGTCACTACCCTGCAGTTAATTTCTAGCTCTGCCCTTGTGTTGTTCCGGAGTGAGATCCCAGAACCGGCAGACTCCGTGGCAGATTTGGATAGAAGGACCTGCCCACGTATTGAAGAACTTCACACATATGGCCCCCCTGGACGGCCGCGGAACCAGTCGTTAGCCCCCAACATCATGGACGCAAGATAACCAGGACCAGACCCATCAGATACTACCCAAGATTCCCTTTAGCAGTACTACATATTACTGTGCTGTTTTGGATTCACTAATTAATATTTCTACGAAGTGGCTAAGACCTTGCCCAGTGTAATTCATACTTAACCATTCCATTTGGGACGTACTAAGCGATCAGTGCTCTTTAATTAACAGGCGACCTTGACTCTCGTAATTACCTTATTCAGATATTAAAACTAGTGATATCTAACGTTCGCCCACTGATTTGCGTTCTATGTATTTCTGAAACAAGGATATAAAACTTAGATCAGTACCCCCTGAGGTAACTAGAATTCCCGTGCTCTAAAAATACGTGTGTCTAATCTAGTCTGTGAACTACTACTTGTGCACCAGAGCTACCAGTAATAAATCTAACAGTGAATATGAATCTATAAGTAACATTGATGGTCTTCGGTATATAAACCTGTGAAATCAAAGCCAGTGATCAGAAGATTAATACCTGAACGTTGGAAGTGGGAGACTAGGCTCCATCCAGATCCACTTATGCTAGTGTTGTTCAATTCTATTATATTGTCTTACACAAGTATTCTGCAGTGGTATAACAATAAACGTGATCATGTAACTTGCTACCATGAGTTTCTTTGTGTTCTCTATTCCTCATATCTTGTATTGTGCATGCAGCCTTATATACCCAGTCAATTTAGAACTCACATTACCCAAGTTAAACCTGTAGAAAAACAGGGCATAACAATTATATATTGAAAATTGAATCCAGAATACACTTTCAACATGCGTCATGAACGTCAGTGGGTTAGACTTACGTAATAACAAATTGGTTGTTTTTAACCCGTTCAGTACCAGAGACGTCCTTTTAACTTTATTCTGGCTACTATTTAGACGATTTTATTCAGTTTAAGTAGAACCTCTAGTAATAATAAGACTTTAATATATCTAAACCAACCCTTTTAATTGCCACAGATCCTTCCTAAGCTGCACAATATCGTCAAAATATAGCTAAAATAAATGATAGCACACGTCGCTGGTACTCAAACGGTTAAGGCAAAGCACTTTTAGTGACGATCAATTTCCTGCATTAGATTTAGTATGCAAATTAAATTATATTTGTTGACGATATTATGATTCCCATCAATATATTATTCACCTTTATAATGCTGGTGATGCCATTTTCATTTAATTATGGTTCTCATTAGGTCATGTTATTCATTTTAGGACGAACTTCTATTTTACCAAGAATCTAAATAAACGATTGTAATACCACAGATGGTTCCTCAGCTGAATTTAGACATTTAAATATAAATTAAAGCCAACCAAAAATACATTACCCGCTCTGAAAGGTATAAGTAAATGTTGATATTACCTGTGGTGGATGCCAGCCGCATGGAATCGACGTCTGACTGTTCTGGCGGCAATATCAAGCTGGAGCCGTTCCTTAGTGGCCCGAGAGTTTGAGAATGGTTGTTCCCGAATGTCAGCTTGGATCCTTTGGTCTTCTTCTCTGGTCGTTTCTCGAGGACGGCCTGATCTTGGCAGATCTTTTAAACTCCCAGTTGTCGCCCACCGGATGCGCCAGCGCGAGACGGTGGACCTGCTGACCCCCATCATCCTGGCAGTAACACTGTCACTTTGACCAGCCTCACCCATTGCAACCATCCTAGCGCGATCGGCTATAGTGTCGTGGTGGCGTCCATCCATCTTGCTGCTAGACTTGGATATGATGGCACGAAGTAGTGGAGGAATGATTTAACCTCGGTATAATCAAGTTCTGCCGATCCCCTAACTGCACCCTCCACCCTCTACTCCCCTTATAACTCCAAAGCGGTTGTTCGGACAACAATTTTTCACCTCTCATTCATGGCCGCCAATTTGTCAAGTAACGTTTAACCCTCTACTGACTTGGTGTTACACAGTTCATCTTATCAAGTGTTGATAAGACTTATATAATGCATACAATGGTATGGAGGTAACCATTAATGACAAGTGAGGCTAGACAATTTGTGATTATTAATATTATTGATACTATTTATTTAATATGTTCATACATTATTGTTAGTTATTATTACTATTATGAATGTTATTATTATTGTTATTATTATTATTATTATTATTATTAGTAGTAGTAGTAGTAGTAGTAGTAGTATCTATATTATTATTATTATTATTTTTTTTATTATTATTACCTTTAGTCGTATTCTAATAAACGCAACCATATTATAATGTATATTCCTTCTGTATATTAAATACAATTGGACCATGGAACCAAGTTTATGTGTGCGTCAATGATAATTTTTCAAAATTCTATACACTTGAACAATGGAATATATGCTTACCCCAGATATTAGAATATATTTCCTTATATGATCATAACTGATTTGAGATATGAGAATGCAAAAGTATATTTAAGTTTCAATTGTATCTAACTTAGATAACATAAATTGATTATAGTCTCCCATCATCGAAAGGATCAAAAGGTTTATATTGTGTTAGTTCATGTTCATATTTGCCATATTTTACAAACCTATGTAACGTAATACACATTTCACGATATGATATTGATCCCTAGAAGTTAAATTTGGAATATATACAAAGCAATACAAAGATTCGACGGGAGTGAACAAATAGGGAAAGAAAGGGTTATTTTGTGTTTTTCGTCCCGTGGTTCTACATAGTGGTGGAAAGTGATCAAGGGAAGGGGCTCGCAGACGTGAAACAAGAAAGAAGTATAGAGAGGGAAGGAGGGGCTTAGCTGAGAGAGGGTGGATAAGCGGGGAAGGAATGGGGGTGGGGGGGTAACAGTGTTACCAAAATCATTTGCGATTCTCTAGCAGGCAGGTGTCTCAGGACTTTTGTCCACAATAGTACATGAGCTAACACTCGGTTGACATGATCCTGACATAATTCTAATGAGTTTGCCACTACTAGCCAATCGTCCAGATACCAAAAGACCTGTATGCCTTGAACTAATAGGGGTAAAAGAGCTTGCCTGACAAGCTTGGTGAAAACTCTTGGTGCTAGGTTCAGCCCGAATGGCATCCTTTGACAGACATAAGTGTCTTGCCGGATTCTCAAGGCGAGAAACTTTTGGAACCTCTTGTTTATAGGGACATGCCAATAGGCATCTTTGAGATCGATCGAACACATCCAACCGTGCGGTGGGAGTGCGAGTCTGAGTTGCTGTATAGTCAGCATCCTGAAGGGTGAATTCTCTATAAATGTGTTCAGTTGCGAGAGATCTAGAACTGGTCGCATTTGCACACTGTCCCTTTTTGGCACTAAAAAGAGGTGTGACGTGAAAACTAGTTGGGAAGCATTGACTGGAATCAGAACTCGTTTGGCAATCATTTCTTGTACTACGGCCTCCTCCTCCTGAGATACTGGGGTATACTCCTGCGGCTGATGCAGTCGAGGCCGCCGGAGCCATCGCCAGGTAATTCCTTTGCTCACTACTTTTCTGGCCCAGGTAAACTTGGGCCAGGCTGAGCGGAATGAACGGAACGACCCCAGGTGCAACCGGGGATCGCCCGTTACGGCAACTTCCCATTCCCGGGTCTTTGAGCTCGACTCCAGGATGTGGGGAGGATGGGTGGCTAGTTTTTTGGAGGGGGAGGTGTGTTGGCCTCAGACGCTTGACTAGTTTTGGCTTGTGTAGTGTGCGGATTACCTTTATATGGGGCCTTACCTTTATACCCATTAGGCTTACCTTGTTTGGCTTTGTACTGAGGACCTCCCTGCTGAGGGGGTAGTCTAGGGTCTCGAGATGACTGTTTCGGATGTGGTTGGTACTGCTTGTGACCGCCCTTTGATTTGTGAAAGGGTTTCTTGGGGGGTCCTTCCTCGCTTGGGAGGTAATCTGTTTCCAACCCCACTTACCAAATTAAAGACTAAGCTCCAAGTTTCAGAGTTAAGAAGGGTAGCCGTAAGCACCGGGGATAGAGTTACCCGGCTACCTATGTCCGCCGGCAATTTCTTTACCAGATGCACTCTCAAATCTTGGGGAGCTCGTACCGCCTCCAAAATCGCGATTCTAATGTTGCCTAGGGACTGAATGGCATTTTGAAGTGACAGTCTACGAGACAGCTTAATGGTTCTCCGAATTTGGGGGTCAGTGACGGCCGAGATCGTACGTGCTAGAGAGGCGGCTACTTGTAGGCTCACCAAGTATTGAGAGAACATCCGGTAAGCCTTATTTCGTAACCTAAAATCTCGCTCCAAGTGAGCAGGCGGTGGTGGAGAAAAGGGGTCATCTAATGCATCCAAAGATACTTTGGGGGCCGCCAGAAAAGTTAGTAAGGCTGGTGGTACCCCTTCTGCTTTGGACACTGGTAGAGAAAAATAAGTGTGATTCTCTTGAGGAATTTGGTGTGACACTTTGGATGTAATAGTAGTGGCAAATACTTGGGCCTCAATTTCCCAATCCAACCACGGGCCGGCGCCCACCTGCCGCATCTGCAGGACCGGATTCTGAGCTTGGTCCAGAGCCGGAGTTGTAGCCAACTCCGGCGTAATAGCATTTAAGGCCTTGACATCATTGATGCCATCAGCCTTCGACCAGTCAGCGAAAAGTCGTGCAGAAACGGCGGAAGGGACTGCCGGAGCAGGTGAATACACAAAATATGCTGGATTAAGGGGACTAGGTACACCTTTAATTAGAACATCTAGCACCCTCCCTGTCTCGTCTTTAGCCCTACATTTACAATTCTTATTAACCTGACAAGCGCGATATAGACCTAGGTGCTAGGGTAGTTATTTGTGCATTTCTAGCCCTGGATTCTGACAGAATTCGTTATATTTACAATATAAACCATTATTTGTTTTCGGTATGCTTTTATTTTACATATATGATGTATATATGAACCTTCAAGAGTGCTAAAATAAGTGGGAAAAGCATTTGGGTGGTGAAAAACGAAGATATTGGCCACCCGGTCATAATCTCAGGCGAGAGAGAGCCACAGGCAGCCCTCCCCTCTCGCTGTCTGGGAGTCAACTGAGACGAGCAGGGCGGTGTGTGCCGGTGTCTGGGTGTTGCATAACGATCTTTTATGCAACCCACTTGTGCTACATTATCGCGGGAGAGAAAAATAACTGATAAATGATGATAATAAGAGGAAAAATAGGTGATAATTGAGGAGGGGGGGGGAGGGGGGAATAAGGTGGGGAAGGAGGGGAGGGGGAGGGGTGAGAAACACATGGATGAGTACTAGAGGGGAATTATCTCACCTAGAGACAAAATCCTTTGTTTTGATAGGCCCTTTTTTTTTTGGAATGCTTTTTTTATGGTCATGCTTCCGTGAGGCCTATCGCGTTCCCTATAGGAAGCCTTCCGTGAGGCCTATCGCGCTTGCCGGGTTAATCTCTATGGACCATTCCATGGGGACTGGAGGGTCTCCTGACACAGATGGTTGAGCTATAAGAGGATTCTCTGGTACTACAGGTACCCACGAGCAATCAGCACCATAGAGGAGAGGCATAGGGCCTTTTCTCACTGGTTACTTGTCTAAGGGGGGCGGTTGAACGTTAGTGATCACCCTTAGGTTGGACATAGCTACGCCGCCGGTCCCACAGGATCTGGGGTCGTTGCCTCCATTGGGGTCGGTGATGACGTCAAAATTAACGGAAGATCTAAAGGTCTCACTACAGAAGTACTAGCGGGAGCAGTTGAGGTGATAACCTGCTGATCTGACGAGGCAGGGATTTGGTACTGCTGTAACACCTTATGTAATAAGTCATTTACCTGGTCCGAAGTCATCCATTGTTTTGAGGTATCTTTGGATGAATTTGAACTAGCTTCAGAATAATTACTTGGAAGAGACTGAGGAGCCGGGGAGAACATAGGATCCGCCGGCTCCTCACTCTGCTCCAAGAGTTCATGTGATAATAACTCTTGCGAGTCCTCGTGATCCCTCGGGGGCCAAGACAAATCAGGCACCGAAGATGGCAACACGTTGGTGTTGCTATCCTCAGTCTGTTCTAGAGAAGGTTCTGGATGGCGCCAGTAACCTCCCGCCGCCAAGGGCTGGGGGTCCTGGTCCATCAGAGATATAACTTGTGCCCCCGCCGGACGACCTCTAAATTGATCGGCCAGTACCCTACTATGGCCTGTTGATTTCACACCCCGGGGAACAAGAGATAATTTTGGTATTGCAAGCGTTACATCCGAAGTTACATGCCTAGAATGTTCCTTATTAGTAGTGGGAGTCTGAGAGTCAGAGGGCGGTGACAGTTGAGGGGTCTCCCGCCGGCTGCTTGAAGAGGTATACTCTTCTCATCGGCGTTTGTGGGACCTCGAAGAGTCCGAGGTAGTGTGGTGAATGCGGTGTCGTGGAGACTTTGACCTGGACTTTGACCTCCGCGGCGTGGCCCGGGTTGAGGAGGGGACCTCTGTGACGTCGCTCTCACTACTACTATTGACATATTCTTTGCTTATGGCTTTAGTTTTGACCTTAGGTCTGACCGCTTTAGAGTGACCGGGCTTTACTAAAGGTGACTTTATAATAAGCTTCTCCCATAGGACCTCGTCATCACACTGGAGGGCCTTATGGGCAACATCTTTAGCATATGTATTAAATGTCGCTTTAACTTCATGTAAAGCCGCCAAACATTAAAGGTCTGTTTTAGCTAACAATTCAGACTTTAATTCTGAGCAAATGTGGCACTTTTTTGACAACCACACGCCGCGTGAGCGATCGAGGCACTTGACATATTTCGTGCAGAAAGTTTGAGCAAACACTGGTAAGAGGGAACAAGTGGGGGTAGCACAAAGATCAAATCTGGGCATAGTGCCGTTCAAAGAGAGGGTCGCCTCCTCCGTCGGGATCCGATGGCCAACTCCGCCGGAAGAGAAGTCTGGGGGCCTGGAAAGAAAATTTCCAGGAATCAATGCTCATAAGGATAACCTGCGAGGTATTATACATCCTATCTCAAATCCGCCGGAAACTTAGTGGAAAGTGCACACTTATTCTAACCTTCCGCCGGATCTGTCTAGCTCAATTTCTCACAATTTTACCTGTGACAAGCGTCACAGGTCCCTGACCTTATTAAGTTGTGACTGTATCTAACCAGTTTGCAAAACTAATATATCACGTCGTGAACACTTGACTGATGTTGCCGCGGGCGATGAAGTCGTTACGTGTCACTAGGCCAGACAGGGTGAGTTCCCTCGGCGAGCCGAGATGGTGGCCCTGGTAGGAATGCAATTCCGCCGGGAGAGTGGTTCAGCCAAACCACGCCGGGATCTTCTGAATGTTCCTATCCGCCAGAGGCTGACACTTGGCGCACCGCACGGGCTGCCGGAACAAACAAAAACCTCCTGGAAACAGGGATGTGTGACGCTTCTGCATAGTAGCCACGTGCGGGCATGCGCGCGCGTCGGCTGCCCAGCCATTTAGAAACCGGCTGACGGCAGCCGGCCGGCAGGCTTTTCCTTAGTATATATCCTACGACAATGTAACTAATGTCTGGGATATTATGTTGTTTCACAGCTTGTAGCTGCCCTTATTCTTAACCAACGCATCTTAGTATATTTTATTCTCGATAGTTGATTGTTTCATTATAATATATAAGATGTAAGTCTAGTGAGAGTGGGAGGAGACGAGCGGGAGAGAGAGACCGGCTGGGGGACGTTGCTTCGCGCGGAGAGTCCAGCTTGGGACGAGCCTGATGTTGCCATATGCATTTGACTGCAACGTTAGGCTTAGTTTCGACTCACGCACAGGGTAGACGATTTTGACCCGGCAACTGTGTTGAGTGTTGCCAAGCCTGGGATGTATTCTGCATGCCTAGGGCGGGGTCCAGACAGATTCAAGACTCAGAGCTCACCTCACTGTCGTACCCTTCGGACCCCCTTGATATCTATCCCTCTCAACCCCAATTAGAAACTTTCTCTCTTACTTTGTATACCTTCCTTCCACTACTTCACCAATCTATTCAATTATCCCATCCCCTTGATAGACCTTATATCTATTATTGTATTAACGACGAGCTCTCAGATAATTAGATAGGATTTTGGGCCTTATGCAGAGATGTAATTGTTAATGAAACCTAGGAAGCTTTTTTGTTGTCTCATATTTGGTGGTTTCATGCTTGCTAGTGTGTTCTTGTGGCAGGTGAGCAGTGACTAGACCGGAGGGGAGGCTTTTTGCGATCCTTTAAGTAAAGTCTGCTGGTGCGAGTCCTGTGGACCCGCACGACTTTACTAGGATACCCGTGGGAGTCTGGGGGCATTTTCTTGTCTGTGTCCCTTTGTGTCTAGTGTTGTGTTGTGTGAGGGCCCTTGCCTAGTCCACTCAGCACTGCGCTAGCACGTCTTGCTTTTGTTTTAGGGTCGCCAGGAGAGAGTCAGATACTTGCGATCTGAGTCTCTCAAGAGAGCACCCTTTCAATTAGAGTAATTTGGCGCACAGACTTGGGAACGTCCCTAGGCTAGAGCAGGTGGCTCAGCCCGGGTATCCGAAGCCCATATCCTTCTGGCTAGACCTCTGCCACCTGGCAGATTAACAGCTAGGGGTTTATTATTTCTGTATGCTTGTTATTGTGCCACAGTTTACCGTTTTTGTGAGCATTGTGAGTCAGGGTGTGGCTTAGAGACTCTGTCCGAGCAGGCTTGCCTGACTAAGAGTGAGAAGCACACCTGTATGTGGTTATGTTGCGAGTCGCTGCCTTTATTTAATTATACCTATGCCATTATACACTGTATGGCCTATCACTAGTATTTATTCCTGCTTATGAATTAAGAGTTCTCTAAATCCGTAACGTACTTTCTTTGCTAAGCATCAGATCCTACAGTAGCCGCATGCAGTTTAGAAACCCGCATCTTGTCTACCTGTACGATGTTTTGAGGACTGTTTGCTTTCACCTTCTTTCACGCAGGGGTGATTAGTTGTATTAATTAACGTAACGTTAAATGTACTTTCTTCTAGTTTGTTATTAAATTGTTTCTGCAATTTAATTCCGTTATCTATCTTTTCCTTGAAGCTTAATTGTGTGATCTTTTATATAGCCTGCTTGGCTATCAGCAGTCTATAGTGCGTGCACCCTGTAACCGACTCATAGGATACCTCGTTGTCCAGGCAGGACTCTTGACGGTTTAGGGTGGTTTGTTGCCTGGGTTTATAGATAAGGGTTGGATCTAGCGTTTTCCGTTGTTGCTTGTTGCCGCATACCTAGTCCAATAGAAAGAGCCCAGTGTTTATATATCCCAGGACGTAACAAATGGCGACCTTGCATAGGATTTACTGAACAGAGGAATATAGTGGTCATTTGTTTTGAGATTCCTTATGATTAGAGGAATACAGTGGACATAGTTTTTTTTTTTGGAGCAACCAATATAAAACATTAAAGACTTTAAATAACATTAGTATATACATACTTGCATAGGAGATAAGGCACATTCTATAACCGTGATAATTACTGCAGTACACAAACATGTCTAATATATCAGAACACAGTGATGGGTCAGGTCACGATACAGGCTCGGAGGGAGAAAGACCTGTGGAGTGGCTAGTCGATAGCGAGGAGGGTGCTAGAAGATTTTTAGAGGTGCCCCTTACCGCTGCCAGGGTGTTGAAGCTGAATAAGTATGGCTTAAAGTGTGTGGCAGGTCTTCAGGGTCACCAGGGTTTAAGTGGCATGAGGAAAGATCAGCTGAGGACTTTGATATTGGGTTTAGAAGGGAGAGACCTGGGTGGAGAGGCGACTGGGGGCCCCGGTCCCCAGCCCCCCCTCCACTCTACCCCCGTATCAAACGTCAGAGTGCCTGAATTTAGTACATACCCCCAAGTTGATGGTCAATGGCAGCGTGGAATTCAATCACAGGGACCCTCCCCATTAAATGCATCTTCCCCTCCTCAAGGGTTGACTCCAGATTTGTTGTTTCGGCTTGAGATGGCCAAGGTTGAGGCCGCCGAAAGACAGGTTAGTGTGCAGGCTGAGGTTGCTAGAGATCAGGCTGAGGTTGCTAGAGCTCAGGTTGAGGCTACCGAAAGACAGGCTAGTGTGCAGGCTGAGGCTGCTAGAGCTCAGGCTGAGGCTGCAGAGAGAACAGCTATACGAGAGGCTGAACTGCAGGCAGAGTCTACTAGGTATCGGGCTGACAGGGAGCTGGAGAGATCTCGAGTGGAGGTAACAGGGCGAAATATTGGGGGAGATAACAGACATCGGGACCAATCATTGTCACACCTGCTTAAACTAGTTCCTGTGTTCGATGAGTAATGTGTGACTGAGTTTTTTATGCGATTTGAGAAAAGTGTCAGGAACACCATTGGCCTCAGGAAAAGTGGGCAGCATTAGTTTCATCAAGACTCCTAGGAAAGGGGCTAAAAGCGTATGATGCACTACCTTTAGAGTCCTGTGTTGTTTATGATGAGCTAAAGAAGGCTGTGCTACGGGCCTATGAGTTACAACCAGAAACTTACCGCTTGAAGTTTCGGGGTGTTACTATGGGCAAGGATAGTACCTTCCTAGAACACGCCCGGGACTTGTCTGATGCACTACGACATTGGCTGCGTTCTGAGAGGGCAGCTACTTTTGAGGAGTTGAGTGAGCTGGTTCTCTTGGAGCAGTTCTTTAAGTGCACAGACGGGGACTTAACATTAAATATAAAGGAAAAAAATCCTAGAACTCTCCAGGAGGCAGCAGAAATGGCTGACCTCCGACTGTCATTAATTCGAGGGTGCGGAGCAGCAGCTAGGAGTGAGTCGGGTGCAAAGGGTCGTACCCCTCCCCCTCCCAAGAATTTTGATACACATAAATACACAAAACCATCTAGCACTGACAATAAAACTGAACATAAACCAAATACCGTCCCGTATAAGAAGTCTAATGGTACCTCCTACTCCCAAGGGAAACCAAAGAGTAAAGAGTGCTTTGCATGTCACAAGGGGGGGTCACTTTTCAAATGCTTGTCCGAACAAGCCACCAAACAAGGTTGTGTCATTGGCCCGCACCATAGGGGTGTCGCCTATATCTTCTGAGTTTGCCAAGGGTAGTTCGTCAGAGGTTGGGACACAGCCTGTGTTCAAGAGTCCGGAAGGCTCGAACCCTGTCCGCGACGTCTTTCGGGGTCATAGAGGGCATGGTTTTGTGAGGTGGGCTGGCGAAAGGCGAGGAGTTAAGCTATTGCGTGATACTGGGGCTTCTCAGACCTTGTTAAGGAACTTTACTGATAGACCGATTAACGCTGCTCGGGTGGTGGTAGTTCAGGGGATCAATGCTACGAAGTCCTACCCGCTGGTGCGGATGGAGCTGGAGGTGGATGGTGTGGCGAAGGAGCTGGATGTCGGAATTGTAGAGAACTTGCCTGTTGGGGGCGTCGACCTCCTCCTTGGCAACGACTTTGCGGTGCCTGCTTCTAAGGTTTCACCCTTGGTCGTTGCCGAGAAGGCGGCCGACGTTAGTAGGGAGGAACAGGAGTGGGTTGAGAAGTGTAGCGTACAAACCATGGCGTGTGTTGTGACGCGTTCTCAGACATCCGGAGCCTTGCAGCCACCACCTCAGTCTATCAAACCGCGGAGGAAAGGTCACAAGAAAGCGGGAAGTGTTGGTCAATTGGAGAGTTTTGAGCCGGCAGTGTTTCTTGGTGACTCATTATTGGCACCTATGTTAGACTCTGGAGAGGCCCCGGGGCCTGTCACCGCTAGTGCAGGTGCAGGGCAGGAAGAGACTCTGCGACAGCATCGTTATGCGCAGCGTGAGGAAAGGATGGCTCAGCGGGACATTGGAGGTGGAAATAAATTATTTAAGATGAACTTGGATAATCTCGCACCTGCTGATATATGTTCCTTGCAGCTGGAAGATCCTGAAGTCAGGGCGTGTGGTAATGGTGCTGTCGAACTGGAGAGCGATGGGGATGCGCAGCCTGGTGATTTTTTCTTGTCCGAGGGGATCTTGTATCGGAGACATCAGGATCCCAAAAAAAAGTGGGATGGCGGGTCAGGATTAGTGGACCAGTTAGTAGTACCGAGGGTGTGCCGTGAGAGCTTATTGAGATTAGCTCATGATGTGCCTTTGGCAGGGCACCTGGGGGCACGTAAGACGGAGGCAGCTCTGAGCAAGCTTTTCTGGTGGCCTGGGTTAAAGGCGAGTGTCGTGTCATGGGTGTCACAGTGTCACACTTGTCAAGTTGTTGGGAAACCCAAACCCATCCGGGACTCCTGGACGCCTGTGACAATGGTACCCTATTTTAACACACTCTTCCTGCGGACCGACCAATCTGGCAGCCGTGCTAGCTAATCTAAACCTTGTTACTGCAACACAGATATATACAAATGAGTAAGGACTCACTAGAAGCTCTGCGAATGTCGAATGAAGTGGACACGGCGCAAGCCCTCTGATCGGGAGGGACGCGGAAGAAGGAAGAACGAGGATGGCCGCTAGGGGGCCTGGTATCGGGGAAGCAAAACATGAGAAATCCACGTATATGGCAAGTCATAATTATAATAACAGATATTAATTTATCTTTTTCTTTTTTCTTTTTTAGGGAGTTTTTTTCTGTAGGGTACCCAATCAAAATGACGATCCCATAAGGGAATTAGGCGTGCACTTGTGATGAGTACTCCATGATCTTCCGCGCGGGTTATTCAAATTGCTGGTGCAGGATGTTGAATGGAGACTATTAATGTTAATAGGCGAAGTCGTCAATGATGGAGGGGCCCTATTACATACCAATGTTATCATATACCTGCAACCAAGATATAATTGTAAAAAACAGGAACATAAGAAACTGGGAGTCAGCAGAGAGCCAATTGGCCCACACAAGACACTCGGTAGCCTATTCCACATATCTACAACTCTGTTACCAAACAAATAGAGGCAAATCCCTTACACAGCCAATCACTCTCTCTTTTGCTCTTGTATGTTTGTACCCCTGTACAAATTAGGCAGCTCTCTCTCTCTCATTGACATCCTAGGCTCTCTCTCTCTCTCTCTCTCTCTCTAACAAATGAGAACATAGGAAAACGGGGGTCTGCAGAGAGCGGATTAGCCCACACACGGAAGATCCCTTTCACACCCAACCCATCCAGCTCTCTCTCTCTCTCTCTCATTTATCGCTGTCTTCCTTACGTTTACGACATTCTATTCTTCCTCGCCATGCTTCTCTTTCTCCCTCTCTCTCTCTAACAAATGAGAACATAAGAAAAATAAGGAAACAAGGAGCCGGCAGATCCCTTTCACACGCAACCCATCTCGTCCTATCTAATTTTATGTTGGAACCCTATTGTTCTTGATCCCACTATAGCACTCGGTAGCCTATTCCACATATATATCTATAATTCTGTTACTAAACAAATAGAGGCAGATCCCTAGCACAGCCAGTCTCTCCCTCTCTCGCTCTTGTTTGTTTGCACACCGGTACAAATGAGGCAGATCCCTTACACATGCAATTTGGGAATCTGCAGAGAAACAAGTGGCTCACAAAAGGCAGAACCCTTTCGAACCCAACCAATCTCGTCCATATTTTATCTTGAAGATCTTTATTGTTCTTGATCCCATTGTAGCACTCGGTAGCCTATTTCACATATCTACAACTCTGTTACGAGAGGCAGATCACTTACACAGCCAATCTCTCTCTCTCTCTCTCTCTCTCTCTCTCTCTCTCTCTCTCTCTCTCTCTCTCTATGTCTGTCTGTCTGGAGGCTCTGCGAGATTCCTGAGAATAGACGTGGAGGCTTCAGCCAGGGCCTGCCATCCCATACGGTCTGGAGGTCTATGATAACTCTCTCTCTCTCTCTCTATTTCTTGTGTGCACACCGATACAAATGAGGCAGATCCCTTCCACATGCAAGCCATATGAAATGGGAGTCTGCAAGAGCCAAGCGGCCCACACAAATCAGATCCTTTTCACACCCAACCCATCTCATAAACGTTATGTTACTTACACTACTTACTATACACCCATGTTATCATATACCTGCAACCAAGATACAATTGTAAGAAATATGAACATAATAATATGGGGTTCTGCAGAGAGCCAACTGGACCACGCAAGACAGATCCCTTTCACACCCAAACCATCTCATAAAGTTTATTTTTAAATTTTAACGGTATTTGTTACTTATTATAATAATAATAATAATAATAATAATATTTATTCAGTCAGCAATTTACAGAGTTGGTACCACATAGTTTGTTACAAATATGACATGTACCAGCCTTGCATAATTCCAACTAAGGATAGCCCAATAAGGCCGTTAGGCGTATTTCCATTGGGGTCCTTGTGGGATTAGGTTAGCTGGGGAATAGGGGAGGATAAAGAAATAGATACTTTAGAGAAAGTATTTCTAGGGGGTTATTTTAAGATACCTTACATCCTATAGTAAATATCAGTAATCCGTAATCAGTAATCATTTCAGTTTGGTTTGTCTATCTCTTATGTCGTATTTAGTAGTAGACATAAGCTTGGTGCTCCCTTCTAGCAGCTGTCCGGTTCAGGTGTTCCTTCAGGCTACGTCTGAAGGAATACAGTGTTCTCTTTTCACGGACTGACTGGGGTAGGTCGTTCCAGTCTTTGATGGCAGTGAAGAAGAATGTTTGCTTACCCTGTCCTTGGATTCTCGGGACCTTAAAATTAAACATCATGTTTCTTGTATTATGTCCACTCCTCTCATTTGCTTTAACAAAATCATTCTTTAGATACTCTGGAGCTCTGTCATAGAAAATTTTGAAGGCATTAGTTAGCCTGATTTGTTTGGCCCTGTCAGAGACATTGAGCATACCTAGTGACTGAAGTTGTTCCTGGCCAACATGTGATCTGGGTCCTAGGTTCAGCATGAACCTAACCATTTTATTTTGAGTGACCTGAAGTTTGTGCTGTGCTGATTTAGATGATGCAGAGTACCAGGATGACAATCTTACACAATACTTACCATACACCAATGTTTTCATATATACCCACCACCTCATCTAAACATGTACAGCTATCCATTGATAGCTGAAATCCCTACGGCCTGGAAAGATTAATTTTAACTGGTAATTATGTTACGTGGAGTGTAAGCTTATCTCAGCATTGTGGGTAATACAGGATCAGAATAATCATCGATAAAGGGGTTTTGTTGGCAGTGATGGCTAGTTTCCCTAGTCTCCCCTTCTAACCCCAACCCAATGTTCCAAGGTGTTAAGGCAGGAAAATGCCCTGCCTTACACCACACATGTCAAACTACCACTGCCATGCTCAGTAGTTGACAAGTGTGTGGAATTCCATCAAACATCCATAGCAGAGTCATGAAGCTTGGGAGGGATATATAGTAACTAAAAGGATAAATTCAGATAGTCTGTCGCCTTATAATTGGTAGCCGCCCTTCCTAAGCTTTATATAATCATATGAATAATTGCTGGAATAATAATGAAAAGGACGTCACCGGTATTGAATGGCTTTAGTTACTGCGAATGGGAAAGTCATAACACACCCATGAATGAACAACATTTTTCATTCCCTGTCATATCCTAACTGCCCATTTCTTTAAAACTAGGCTAGCTTAACCCATTGGCTGCGGGAGACGTTCCAGAACGCATAGGCAATTTAGAGCAATTTCCAGGCTTTAAAAGCCTGTAAAAGCCATAGAAATCGAGTATCAGTGAGGGGCCCACCTCGGACTGTCAGTTCGGCCAGCCGCGCACTGGGGGAAACTGTGGTCTCGGACCGCGGTCTCAGCAGTGTTGCCAAGCCGCTACACTGCTAATAATTAGCAAGTTTTCCTGAATGTCTATGGCAGCGCTGCGGGTGAACCCAACGAGTTAGGAAGCTCGTTCTGGTGTCATTTTGAAGCTATTTTCACCTAGTTTTTGGCAGAATACATTTCATTTCATGCAGATACTTGATTAATCATTCAGGAGTGCCTGAAATAGCGCAAATATGGCCGCAGCATACGGGTTTAGGACTACCAAATTGGCCACATTCTTAAAACCTTACACTCCTTAGTGGTCACAACCAAAAAGGCCACACTCCTAAATGGCCACACTCCTTAAAATTCACAAACAAAATGGCTACACTCTTTAATGGTAAGTCTCTTAAACATCCATGGCCAAATCCAAACCGGCCACACTCTAAAATGCCTACACTCCTTAACGGTCACAACCAGAATTGCCACTCCTAAAAGGCCATACACCTTATCAGTCACAACCAAAACGGCTACACTCCTTACCGTCCACACTCTAAAACAGTCACAATTTTTAACAACGACAACCAAAGTGGCCACTTTTCTTAATGACCAAAATGGCCACACTCATAAACAGCCACAATTAAAATGGCCACATATTTCATGTTCACTCTTAATCGTTAACTTGCCCTAACTATCTACACCTACGCCCATAAAATATATACACGAATGTGTCACCTCCATATAATTATACATTATTTATGTTATGTCTATCTATATATCTATTGCCTGACGCCGTGATCACCGGAGGGGTGTACTTTATGTACTTTACTTAAATGTAAGTGCTTTTCAATATGTAGTAATGATCAAATTATACTGCTTTTCTATATACATGATCATATTTTTACATCTAGGCCATAATATAGCTATGCCTAGCCCAATAATATAATTATCTACATGAGTGAATCACCTCCATGTCAGCTTATTTCTAAGACTTCTGGATAATCAAACAATATCTAGGTTACTTTAGGTAAACATTGCTCAAAACATATAATAAAGTACAGGGCATTGTTGTATTTAGTAATGATGAAGTAATAACCTAATAATATAAGGACAATGCCACAAAGGCTAAAACAAAGTACGAATTATAAAATAATCACAACATTCATGGCCACACTTATATATGGCCACAACCAGAAAACAGCCACACTCATCAACGGCCACAACCAGAAAAGCTACACTCATATGTCCACAGCCAAAATGGATGTAGTTTCTCCATGCCCGATAAGTTGAATGATCTTTTGATATCTGTGACACAGCTCTTGTATCCAACTGTCCAACACAATACCCTGCGTGCAAAACCGCTCAAAGCCCGGACAACGTTGCTTGCAACTTTAATTAGGGGTTCGAGCCCTGCGGGGAACCCCTTTTGTAATCATTAAATCTTTTTATTCTTCCAAATTATTTTTCCACGCCAGTATTTACGCATTAACTCCAGAATCGCTTTTTGGTTCGGGATCAAACTTTCACACAAGGTGCGTTTTTGTATTGGGCAACTTTTGATATGCTAAACATCCGAAATGGCGGCCAAACAGGTCCGTGGCAGCCAATTTCCCGGGAAATTTGACACCTCAATACCGTCTCTCCCACTCATAGGAAATGATTGGGCTTTGGCATATGGACTCCACTACTAATGCTCCGCAAATGTTATGGAAAAAGTTTTGCTTTGCACGTGGTTTTTTTTCGGCAATCTTGAAAAAAAATCGAAAACACTTAAAATCCACATCTTAAAAACTACGCTAATGATCAAAGCCATGTTTACGTAGTTGGGTGAGGCTCGCAATTCCGAACGTTTTGATACCAAAAGAATAGAAATTGGTGGAATAGTTTGGCCGCTGCATTGAAAACTGTCTATTCATAAATTACTTTAAAACCGTATTAGCTACCCACACAACGTTTTCAGTCTTCAGTCTATAGGTTTCCCCGCATCCCCTAGTTTTGCTTAATAATAGTTATATTAATCATCCAGATGCATACATTATTTTAATTTAACTCTCTCAAAATAGTTAAGTCCCTACGAATTCCAGCAATTATTTAACCAACCTACCTATACATACCTACCCCACCAAATAATAATGATAATTCAAATTTATTCTTGGTGAATAGCAGAGTATTGGCTAAGATTTTTAACAATTCCTCCCTTTGCCAAATGCTTAGTTTAATAACAAAGTTCTAGACCTTTAAAGTTTTGACCATATTTGAGAGAGAGAGTGAGAGACATTTCGTTTCGCTCCACCTTTTCTCAGTCGTCACTATGGAGTTGCCATTTGTCAAATTATGGTCTGAAATTCGTATTTCCATATATTATCCTGTGTATAAATGTAACCCTTAGACATGCCTATATTAATTAATAAAGTAGACATGCCGTTTTGCCCAAAATCATAACGGCATACCCAACTCTGCGATGGGTCACCATCATCACTACTTGTCACTATCACCATTACTATCATCAGCACTACTACTATTATAGTTATCACTACTACTCCTACCATCATCACTACTACTCTCATTATCACTACTCCTGTCATCATCACTACAACTTACACCATAATCACTACTACTCACCTTCATCACTAATACTGTCACCATCATCACTACTGTCATCATCACTACAACTATGATCATTGCTTGTCACCATCATCACTACTATTATGACCATCATCACTACTACTAGTACTGTCACCATCATATATACTACTGTCTGCATCATCACTACCATCATCATCACTGCTGGCATCATCACTACAACTACAACCATCATCACTACTATTATCACCATTATCACTACAATTACCATCATCACTACTATTATCACCATTATCACTACAATTACCATCATCCCCACTATTACTACCATCACTTTTAATGTCAACTAAACTAATTTAACCTAACAGGGGGGAGGGCGGCTAAAACCATATTTTGGATCTAAAATCATAACTATTGCACAAATTAAAAAAATCCTTTTTGACTGACGTTCGCATTCACCCAACAAATGTTTGTGTGAAATTTGGTGAAAATCCGTCCAACGGTCTAGGAGTTTCGGGACAGACGGACAGACGGACGACGGCGACAGACATTTTTTTTCCAGTGGTACCCACTATATGGGGGTGATACCAAACTCTGCTTACACAGAGTTGATAAAGTAGAAGTGCCGCTTTACCCAAAATCAAAACGGAATACCCAACTCTGGGATGGGTTACCATCATCCTTACTATTACCACCATTATAACTACTATCATCATCACTACTGCTATCATCACTACAACTGTCACTATCATCACTAAAGCAGTCACCATCACCATTACTATTACCATCGTCACTAGCATCATCATTACTGTCATCATTATCACTACAACTATCACCTTCATCACTACCATTATCACCATCATCTTACAACCACCATTACTACTGTCACCATCACCACTACTACTATACCTATCATCACTACCACTAGCACTATCACTATCATCACTACTACTGTCACCATCGTTACTACGATCATCATCACTACTTTCATCATTATCACTACAAGTATCACCATCATCACTACTCTTATCACCATCGTCATTGCTATCACCATCATCCCTGCTGTTACTACCATCTCTGCTACTGTCATCATCAGAACTATCACCATCATCACTACTACTATCACCATCATCACTAATAATATCACCAAGAATACTGGAGGATTCGCCCCGAAAACAACTCGTCGCATTGACCAACCGAAATTGCCAGCAGAATTTGATGACGATACATTTACCCGTTCAGTACCAGTTCTGTCCTTTTCATTTTATACTGGATAATAATAGAAGATTCTACTCAGTTTAATTAGAAGGCTTTCAACTTTCCTAATTAACCCTTTTTCCACCACAGATCCTTCTTAAGCTCCACAAAATCGTCTAATTATAGCTAGAATATGATAAAAAAAAATATGTCGCCAGTACAGAAAGGGTTAAACAGTCTAGGAAAAGTTTAACACTCTTCTATTGATCTTTGACCTTGATCCTTTGACCTTAAGTATTAGAATATTTATAAGAAAATTTATTTATGCTATTTATGTAAAATGCAACTAAGTCAGCTTATCAAAATTTGAGTATGTTTTATGATGAAGGTTGACTTTTGACTTTGACCTGTGACCTTGACCTTTATGTAGGATTATATTTTTTGCTTGCATTAATGTAACCCTGGAAAATCAAATAAGCGTAGGCTACCAAACTTCATTAAAGAACATCAACTAGTTCCAGAGGTATTAAAGGAATAGCTGACCTTGACCTTTGACCTTCATCTTGACCTTCATGATGTCTGAAAATTTAACATTTTAATTTTAATTTAAAGAACAACTGTTTCAAAGAATTTTGTGAAGTTTACATGAATGAAAAAGAAATTAGCATATTGACCTTATATTTGACATTGACCTGTGACCTTGACCTATCAATTGGAATTATATTTATTCTTGTTTGACCTCGGCCTAGTGAGAATCTTACATTAAATTGGAAATACTGGTAAGAATCTTATTTTAACCTTCAACCTTGACCTCTGACCCTGACCTTCGACCTTAGAAATTCTTATCGAGGATTTAGTTAGCTTAACACCATTGTTCGTATTAACTAGCATTATGAATATGTTGTAATTTATATAAAAACTTATAGATTACAAATAGTGATCATATACTGTGACCTTGACCTTTGACATTTGACTGAAAATATAATACATTATAATTATTTGGATGGTCGTCGCATTGACCAATTGAATTTGCCTATACAATTTGGTGACAATACATTAAACAGTCTAGATGTTTAGGGAAAATGACAAACACTCTTGTTTTGACCTCGACCTTTGACCCTAACTATTACAATATATATGTGAAATATGATATGTATGTTATTTAAGTAATAAGCAACTTACACAGACAATTTTTCTAAAATTGAGTAATCTTTTTAAATTAATAATAACAGTTGACCTTGACCTGTGACCTTGACCTTTATGTAAGAGTACATTTTTGTTTTCATTGACATTGCCCAGGAAAATCAAATAAGCATGCCAAATTTCATTAAGATCCATCAGTTAGTTTCATTATATTAATAGAATAGTTGACCTTGACCTTTGAGCTTCATCTTGACCTTAATGATGTGTGTCAAAATTTAATATTTTCCTTTTCATTTAAAGTGCAACTATCTCACCAAACTTTGTGAAGTTTGCATGAAAAGTAAAGAAAATAGCATATTGACCATTTATTTGACCTTGACCTGTGACCTTGACCTTTCATATGGAATTGTATAGTTTCTTGTATGACCTTGGCCTAGGTATTCCGAATATACATGGTAAGCCTAGTGAAAATCTAACAATTAGTATAATAAATACTAGTAAAAATCTTATTTTGGCCTTTGACCTTGACCTTTGACCTTAACCTTTAAAATATTTATCTGAAATTTGGTCAAAAGGATATCAAAGTTACATGTATAGTGTAAAATTAAGAAATTTGAGTAAAAACTAATAAATATGAAATATTGACCTTATTTTAAACCTTGACCTATGACCTTAACCTTTTAGTTAAATGGAATATTTCTTTTTGACTGACCATTGCATTGACCAAATGGATATACCTGTGAAATTTGGTAAAAATCCATTCAACGGTCTAGGAGGAATTATCGGACAGACGGACGACAGACGACGACGACGACGACGGACAACATGAATTGTGGTGCACAGTATACGGGCGGGATCTTTCTGCTTCGCAGAGTTGATAAAATCGTCTAATATTAGCCAGAATAAACTGCTAATATGCGTCCTATTCCTCAAGGGGTTAAGGGGAGGCTGATGGACTGTTGAGGTTAAAGGGAGATGGGTAATTTTTCTGGTCCCCTTTCTCCCCATCTGTTTTGAGATTATAAGACGTTCGGCCCATTAGTTTGTCAATTTTAAGACCTTTCGCCCCATTTCGTTGTCAATTTTAAGACCTTTCGTGCCATTTAGGTTTAGATTATTTCCTGGCGAGCGAGAGCAAGCCTGAAATTTTAAGATGAGCCGGCCTTCGGCCGGAACATTTTTCTACCGAAAAATTTACAAATTTATCTTGAAAGGGGGTCTAGGGGGTGTTTTTCTAAGCTTGATGGAGGTTTAGCGAGGAAACTAAGACATAAAGGAATAAATTAATTAACCCCTTATTGGCAGCACTCGACTTAAGTCGTGCACCAATTTGCAGCAATTTAGGAGCATTATTAACCCGTCCAGCCCCAGCGACGCGTCTGGCGCGTCGGCGATGTATGTAACGCACAGCCCCAGCGACGCGTCTGACGAGTCACCCTAATTGCTCCGACCGTAACCTCAGGTGTAGCCACTCGAGAGGGCTCAGATTTGTATGGGAACTGTGTACGTATCCCACGCAACCGTGCCGATGGTTGAAAACTCTCAAAGTCCACGTGCGTGCCCGTGAGCACGCAATAACCTGGTTTTTTTGGGTAATTGCCTTCAATTTTTTACTCCTGTAAAATACGTTTTCGGGGGCTCTGTAGGACCATTCTTTAAGCTTTTTGAGCGGTTTTTCGTGGTTTTTCCTTCATTCCTAACCCATTCGCTATTGTTTCTGGAATAAAACCATTTTTTGAAAACCGGCCGGGTTCTGGTGAACAAACAATACAAAACTAGCCGGGGCTCCACGGGTTAAGGCTTTTAAAGGGTTAAAATCGAGTGCAAATGGCCGGGAGCGCAGCGGGCCAGACAGCCGACTCCCAGGGCTTACCGCCGCCCATTAACTCATGTTCCCTGTGTTCTCGAGAGGCCAGCAGTGTAGCCAGAAGTGAGCATAGCTGGGAAAAATATACCGCTATATGCTAAACTCCCATGTTCGTGGTACCACTGCAAGAGAACCACGAGTGCTACGTAGCTCGTTCTGGTCTCATTTTGAAGCTTTTAGCGCATAGTTTTTTGCTGAATACATTTATTTTCATGCAGATACTTGACTGATCATTCAGGAGGGCCTGAATATGCCCAAATGAGCCCAAAACACCCCGCTAGACAAGGGTTAATAGACCAAAAAAATAAAAAATAATAAAAACGGTCTGTCTCCTCTTAACTAAAGTAACAACACTAACCTGACTTATCCTAACCAAACCCCAAATTAATCTAGTTTATCCTAAGCTTATTCAAACTTAAGGGGTGATGGTTGATTTTTCTGGGCCCCCTTCTCCCTCATGTTTAGCCCCATTAGTTTTCAGATTTTAAGACGTTCGGCCCATTAGTGTTATTTAGGTGTCCATTTTTTCCTGGCGAGCGATAGCGAGCCTGCAGGTTAGGACGAATCGGCCCTCAGCCAGGGCATTTTTATACCTAAAAATGCAAAAATTTATCTTCAATTGGGGTCTTGGGGGCATTTATTTTAATTAAAGCTTGATGGAGGTCTAGGCAGGAAACTAAAAAGAAAATATAAATAATAACAAATTCTTCCCTTAACCTTAACACCTTACGAGCGGCCTAGGCGGTTTATTTATATGTACCGCCCAGCGGGGTGTTTTTACCCAAAATAGGGCTGTTTACGTGATCATTTTCATGCCTAAATAAGACCCAGAGCGTAAAACAAGTATCTATCCCTGAAAGGGCATAAACAGAGCTTTCCAATGACACCATAACGATCCTTTTATGATGGCTAGTTTTCTTGCAACAACCGTGCAACGCGAGTGCAAAAAGCATGTAATTCGGCACTTTCCCCATACAATTCCGTATATAGCGAGTGAGAGAGGGAGGGAGGAGGTGGGATTCGTGTCAGTAGGTTCGCCGCGGTGGTCTGGAGCAGTCATACGCTCGCTACTCTCCTGCCACCACTTGTCTCTCTCTCTCAGCAACATTACGTGCTGAAATTGCCACACGACCTATGTCGAGCGCCGCCAGATAGTCCACATTTATTATACTCGACTTATGTTGCGCCCCGACAGTTATGGGTTTAAGGGGGTAATGCTTGTTTTTTGGTTTATATATTTGTTTATTAATTTATTTTTTAATTTCCTGCCTAGACCTTCATTAAGCTTAGAAAAACACCCCCTAGACCCCCTTTCAAGGTAAATTTTTACATTTTTCGGTAGAAAAATGTCCCGGCCGAAGACCGGTTCCTTTTAAAATTTGAGGCTCGCTCTCGCTCGCCAGGAAAAAATCAACACCTAAAGGGCGTGAAAGGTCTTAACAATGACAATGAAAATGAGGCGAAAGGTCTCAAAATCGCCAAAATAATGGAACGAAAGTCTTAAAACCTCAAAACTAATATGCTAAACGTGCGCGGTAAGACTAATTGCTAAAATGTTTTCATCATTTATTGCACATGGACATTTGCCTGATGAGATGACGTCCGGACTTATTTTGCCCCTTATTAAAGATAAATATAAAGATCAAAGCTCCTTGGATAATTATAGACCTATTATATCATCGCCAGTTTTCTTAAAATTATTTGAATATTGCTTAACCCTCCTGGCCCGGTTGTCATTTTAAAATGACACCACGAATTAAGGGCAGGAGCCCGGGTGTCATTTCAAAATCTGTAAGCTTGAAAGCCTATTCAGCTTGGTCTGAACGCCGTGCGTCCGACGCATATAAACAAAGCCGATCGTTACGTCACCGCACCTCCGAAAACAAGAAAGAGAAGACTCGTTTGTTATTGTATGTCTGTATGTCGTTGTTTCAGTAGTGAAAAGATCGTCATATTGCTAACATCGCCTGCAAGTGCTCTCCACTGAAATCGTCATCACAACTGAACCAGTTGACATAGAGAGCTCTACTCAACGCCAGTCTACAGATTGGAAACCGCACTATATTTATAGATGCGTGGAAAATTTCTAGCAGTTAAACTAAAAAAAAATACGGTAGCCTAGGCCTAGACGTTTTTCGGCCAGATCGCCCGGGTAGCCCACACTGTCATTTTGAGAGCCTGCCCGGGCCAGGAGGGTTAAAGTATAAAATTTTGCATTATGCGAACTTTAATGAGAGGCAGCATCGGTTTAGGGCTAATCACTTTACATCCTCAGCGTGCTTGGTTTTTAAAGACAAAAATTTACGATACAGATTAGAAGACTCAAATGTTTATACAGCTTTCATTGATTTAAAAAAAACTTTCGATAAAGTTAATCATATCACATTAATAAGTAAACTTATTGAAGCAGGTATCTAGGGTTTATAATAGATGATAATTTAAATAATGACAAAGACGTAATTAGGTGTCGTAACAAGTTTTATAATTAATTTAATTGTATTTTACGTACATTTTCTAATGTTAATGTTAGGGTTTTTACTCAGTTGTTCCAAAGTTACTGCTCAAGTTTTTATGGTTTTGAATTGTGGTTTTATAACAAAAAGTGCAAATTTCCTTTTAAGCAGTTTGCAATTGATTACCACAAAGCAATAAAGAAAATGCTGAAGTTAAAATATTGGGAAAGTAATCATCATGCATGTGAATTGGCTGGACTAATGACATTTAATCATTTCATGAATTGGTTAAAAATAAGATTTGCTCACAAATGTCTCCTAAAACCTTGCATGTTTTTAAAGAAATGTTTGTTAAACCTTGATGAACACCTATCGTTAGCAAGGGAAGTTAACCATATCCTATTACAGGAATGCGACGTATTAGATTTGAAAACTAATGATATAAATGCTATCAAGTCAAGAATTATGTTTGTACAAAACCATGAACCTAGAATGCGGTAATGTATTAGGTTACTGTTATCTCTATTGTATATGTGTAAAAAGTTAATTGTGTAGCCTTTTATGAAAAAAAGAATTGAGTATGAGTCTGTCGATGGATGGATCTATTTATCTGTCGGTAGATCTATCTATCTATCGATAGGTCTATGTATCTGTTTGTCGATAGATCTATCTATCTGTTGTTCTTATTTTAAGAACATGTTATTGATACAATGTGTGTAAATGTACAGTATATACTGTATATGTGTATGTATTATTACTATTTTGTTAACCAATATGTGAAAAGCATACCTTGTATCTTTTTATGAAATAAAAATATGACTGACTGACTATCTATCTATCTACTGTATCTATCAACTCTAACCTCTCTCTCTCTCTCTCTCTCTCTATCTCAGTACCTGAATAAACTCATCGAAAAGGCTCAACTAGTGCTACGAGAGAAGCTATATATCTATCTATCTATCTATCAAACTATATGTCTACCTATCTGTCAACTCTATATATATATCTATCTACCTATCTATCTACCTATCAACTATATCTTATCTATCTATCAATATATTACAAAACCCACCCCTCTCTCTCTCGCTACCTCAGTACCGGACTAAACTCAGCGAAGAGGCTCAACTAATGCTACGAGAGAAACTAGCAACCGACTACCTCCTCTATCACCACTTCCTACACAAGTTATATCTAATTGTCTATGTATCTATATATATATATATATATGTACCTATCTGTCTATCTATCCATCTACCTACCTATCAACTCTATCTATATATATCTCTATCTATCTATCTATCAATTAACTCTAACCTCTCTCTCTCCTACATCAGTACCGGACTAAACTTAGTGAAGAGGCTCAACTAGTGCTACGAGAAAAACTATATATCTATCTATCTATCTATCAAACTATATGTCTACCTATCTATCAACTCTATATATTTATCTATATATCTATCTATCTATCTATCTATCTATCAATCTACCAAAGTATTACAAAACACACCCCTCTCTCGCAAGGGACTGGAGTTCTCGAAAAGAGGCTCCTGTCCTGACAATGTTCTTGACTTAAAGTGTGCTGGCTTAATAATCCAATAGGGTTGATAAAGTCCTATATTAACTAACTAACTATAGGTAGCGCCAACGAACTTGACAATAATCTTGATCCCTTAACTTCTCATAACTCAAAATGAATGCAAGAAATCGAGCTGACATTTCTATCATTTGGGAAGAGCCCACCAGGAAATAGGTGTGGATATTTACAGCCAGTTTACTCTAGGCCCTTTTGATTTATGAGAAGTTAAAGGGTCCATATTATTGTCAAGTTCGTTGGTGCTACCTATAACTCTCTCTCTCTCTCTACATCAGTACCGACCTAAACTCAGCGAAGAGGCTCAACTAGTGCTACGAGATAAACTAGCACCCGACTACCTCCTCTACCACCACTTCCTACACAAGTTCGAGTCCCGGGTGAGAGCTTAAGCCGGGAGCGAATGGCCGCGGAGGTGAAGCGACCGAGGTACTTAACCTAGGTACTGCTGCAGCGGAGAGGGGGGGGGGGGGGAATGGAGGATGTGATATGGAGAGATGCCACTACCTATGTGTCACCCATGTTGAGACATTTCCCACCACTGGCACGGTAGTTGAAGAGTTGTTTTTACTAATTTTTAACCCCTTCTGTACCGTCAACATCTTTTGAAGTTTATTCTAGCTACATTTAGAATAGATATATACCGGTATATACTGTATATACTGTATACATATATATATATATATATATATATATATATATATATATATATATATATATATATATATATATAATATATATATATATGATATAATTGATTTTGGTTCAAATGATAGGTATATCGACTGCTTCAACCTGTCACAATATCACGGGGAAGAATATCACGAATATCACGCTACACCGGCACTACACGGGTAAAGAAAATACCAACAACTATTAAGGAAATTAGAAAACAGAATATTAGACTTATACTTCCTAAACTGTTGTAAAACCTACGATGTGTTCCCTAACTTCGTAAGGTTTAATCGATATAAAATGAATCTAATGCATACTGAAAAATATATATCATGGTAAAAGGAACTACTAAACATAGAAATTAATGATCATAAGAAACGTAGGCTACACGCAAAATATCGGTGAAATATGCCTCTGAATCGCTTGGTGTATACAGTATATACTGTATAATGTATATATATATATATATATATATATATGTATATATAGAGAGAGTATATATCACAAATACACGTGAGCCATTAAATGTTTTAATCTCTCAGTGGGGTTCGAACCGTCGACCGTCAGGACGATAGCCGACGCTTTAACCAACTCCACCACGGAAGATTGCCGTGGTGGAGTGGGTTAAAGCATCGGCTATCGTCCTGACGGTCGACGGTTCGAACCCCACTGAGAGATTAAAACATTTAGTGGCTTATGTGTATTTGTGATATATACTCTATCATATATACATATATATATTTATATATTTATATACTGTACATATGTATATATATATATAATATATACCGGTATATATATATATATATATATATATATATATATATATATATATATATATATATACAGTATACAGTATACAGTATATATCGAGTATACAATGATAAAAATCAGTTTATTTCAAGACGGCAGACAATGAGGTTGAAAATACACAATTCCTTAACCTAACTTATCCTAAGTAGTCAATAGATTTGTCTCTGGCTGTCACAAGGGAGCCTCCATACCCCGAGAAGGGGTAGGATGTGGGCAGGGAACCAGGTGGAACCCAGAAGTGGCGCAAACACACCTAACCTTCACAGCCCGGAAAGTTTTTGACAGAACATTGTGACGCCTCCCGGCGTTAGCAGAATGGTTGCGTGGGGCATTGCAGCTCGCTAGCGCTCGCCAGGATTGGGGGATAGGCTACAGTTGTCCTAGAATTATCTGCTTTATTTCAATAGTGTCGTGTTGCCACAGACAGTCTAGAAATGGTCTTTGTTTTGGTCTGTGACTGCACCTTATATATTATATTCGCTATAATATAAATGTTGCTTGTGTGGGAGGCGAGCGAGAGAGTGTGAGGGAGTACACCCAGCAGCGAGGTGAGCTATGACGCGGCTCGCTTGGGCGCTGACGGCGTTGGCGGCCGGGTGGTCAACTAGTCCCTTCCCGTCGCGGCCTCGTGTTTTTTACCAGCTCAGAGCTTGCCTGACACGCGTATCGCCTACATCCTTTGCAATTCTGTCCCCCATACTCGCTACTTTTCATACTATTTCTGTTATGCCCTGTTTTTCTACAGGTTTAACTTGGGTAATGTGAGTTCTAAATTGACTGGGTATATAAGGCTGCATGCACAATACAAGATATGAGGAATAGAGAACACAAAGAAACACATGGTAGCAAGTTACATGATCACGTTTATTGATATACCACTGCAGAATACTTGTGTAAGACAATATAATAGAATTGAACAACACTAGCATAAGTGGATCTGGATGGAGCCTAGTCTCCCACTTCCAACGTTCAGGTATTAATCTTCTGATCACTGGCTTTGATTTCACAGGTTTATATACCGAAGACCATCAATGTTACTTATAGATTCATATTCACTGTTAGATTTATTACTGGTAGCTCTGGTGCACAAGTAGTAGTTCACAGACTAGATTAGACACGCATTTTTAGAGCACGGGAATTCTAGTAACCTCAGGGGGTACTGATCTAAGTTTTATATCCTTGTCTCAGAAATACATAGAACGCAAATCAGTGGGCGAACGTTAGATATCACTAGAGTTTTTAATATCTGAATAAGGTAATTACGAGAGTCAAGGTCGCCTGTTAATTAAAGAGCACTGATCGCTTAGTACGTCCCAAATGGAATGGTTAAGTATGAATTACACTGGGCAAGGTCTTAGCCACTTCGTAGAAATATTAATTAGTGAATCTAAAACAGCACAGTAATATGTAGTACTGCTAAAGGGAATCTTGGGTAGTATCTGATGGGTCTGGTCCTGGTTATCTTGCGTCCATGATGTTGGGGGCTAACGACTGGTTCCGCGGCCGTCCAGGGGGGCCATATGTGTGAAGTTCTTCAATACGTGGGCAGGTCCTTCTATCCAAATCTGCCACGGAGTCTGCCGGTTCTGGGATCTCACTCCGGAACAACACAAGGGCAGAGCTAGAAATTAACTGCAGGGTAGTGACCCCTGGTTGGTGTCTAGCTTTCAACTGATTTGACTGGGGGCGGGAGTTAGATTTATAGGCTCGGTTCTGGACCCTGTAGACAGTAGGGATCTCGAGTCTTATGGACTTAATTGAGCTCTCAATAGATATGGGGACTAGGTAAGATGGTATTTACTGTTGTGGCACAGGGCGATAGGAAGCCTTTATATTTTCATATAACTGAGCCTTAGTAAGAGGTACTATTTTGGCTATACTGGACGTATTTAGGGGAGAGAGACTGGATCTACTTTGCGAGGAGGATGGGGACAGCTGTGATAGGAGCGTCTCTCTAGATTGTTCAATCTTCATTCTATGGTATAGCTGAGGTGCTAATTTAGTGATCAGAGCATGCAAGAAAGGTAAATGGTTTATTGTGAGTTAATAGAGGTTAGTAAAGGTGTTAGTCATTCATGGTTAGTTCATTGATAGGAAGAATTCCTGTGCTACCTGGCAATGACTCGAAAGTCAAAACAGGGGCCAGGTATACCTCCGCGGGGGTGGGGTCTCCCTCCTCGGGTGGGCAAAAAGGGGGAGCTGGGCGCCCTCTCTCTGATATAGTCGTCCGGCGGCTGTGGCTAGGGGCTTGCCATATCACCAGTGTTTGTAATAACCCTCTGTGTATGAGACAGATGTGAGTGTCTTTAATACCAAAACCGAAGGTGCCTTAGCTAGCTGGTTTTACTCGGCTGGTTGTTAATTGTAGGGTTTGCTGGATATGGTGGAGACTGGGTTGCTAACTCTGCCACATTTATCTGGAAGTATGGCAATAGAAGTTAGTTACTGGCGGGCGGCTAGCCCCGCACCGACGACCATTGGGTGCAGGGTTTGTGAATGTGTTGTTAGAGAATAGATGGCATGCAAGGGGCTAGTAAAGTTCTAATGTTTTGGCCTACTAAGTGAAGGTAGGCTGGATAGGAGTATATATAAAAGGTTGGAGAGCGTTAGTAACGGACAATTCAAGGATCTTCAAGAGGTATGAGAGAGAGGCTAGGTCGGACAAGAGTCGAGAAGCGCGGGTGTCTTAATGAGAGGGGGGGGGAGAGTTCAAGGGATACAGGGAAATTTTGCCCCTAAGGTCCCTGGGCGTGGGGGTGGCATTAGGCTACAATTTATATGGAAGTTTGAAAAGGCAGTAGAATACGTTAGCCAAATGTTACCGGGGAATGCAACTATGGGGTGGTATATGAGTCTGGAAAAGATAGAGTTATGTGATCAGTCAGAGGGTTATGGATACTATTAGTTGGCCCTGGGAACTGCGTTTTCTATTAAATATAAAATACCACCCACAGCGGCAGTTCGTAGGGGTACTTAGTTATTGTTTCGGGGTACTTATGACAGATACTGGTAACCAGGTTATCTTATACAATCTCTGGTTGGGGTAAGAGGTGTAAGACACGAAATAAATTGGCGTAGTGTGGGCTGTGGATACGAAGGAGGCAAGGGGAAGACGTATGACAATTGTGGAAAGTAAATGGAAAAAGGTGAACACAATGGCGGAGAAAAATACTTAACCTAAGGATTGCATACATAGATTGGGCGATGGGTCTTCAGAAGCTTAGTCTGGCAAGACAAGATGTTAGGGAATGTTAATATTAATACTTAGTTACTAGAGGAGCAATGCAAGGGGCGACTGAGCACGGGTTACATATATCTATACTCGTCATGGAAAATGATATACGAGGTCTAGGGACAAGCGTGGGTGTTTGAACTTCTAAGATATATAACATCTACTTCTCGGATGTAAGAACATACATAGATATATTTATGGCTGTCTGATGTGTTGGCATTGGCTCAACGTCGGGACAGGGCATGTTTTTAATATGAATGTATATTCTTATTCATCATCTTTGTAGTTAGGAGTGTAGGACACGAGGGGGTTAGTGTACGTGAGGTGTGGAAAATGGTCAGTTTTAGAAAAGGTAAATGGGTGTGTCCTGGAGCTGTTTAGCCCTGCGGGCTTGGGCCTGGCTGAAATGGCTGGCTCGGTCAGCTGGTCCTTTCGTTCTGTGGACCTTTCCTTTGGTGTTTCTGTGTGGTGTTCGTTCATGGCTTCTGTGGTGGGCTTCTCGTTCTGGGGCATTTTAATTTCTCTCTCTTGACTTCTCCTTTCTCATTCTCTAATCTTTATTAAACTCAACATCCCTTCTGGTTTCAGCATAGACGTTCACCGTCGACCAGTCGTATTGTACGCGAAGCTCTCAGATATTTCCATGTATTAGGTTAAGGAGGTATTATGCTTTATTGAGGTTTAGAGAGACGGACTTTTCCGTATGTGTCCTCTCTCGGGAAGGTTGTAGACCGGTATATGTCTCCCTTGCAAGGTGTTGAGTGATTCTGCTTGGTTATCTAAAGCTAGACTAGGGGTAAGGTTACTGTGTCGTTGTCCCCGATCTGTGCAGTGCTAGCTAAGCTCTGCACGACATCGACAGGTACTGTGGGAGCCTAAGTTGTCTTCGGGTTGGTTTACTTTGCGAGCACAGCGCTGTGGTGTGAGAGGGCCATAGCCTATCCCTCACAACATAGTGCTGCCTCTTTGTGTTGACTTCTGAGGGATCGCCAGGATAGAGCTAGGTACTAGAGATCTAGATTTATCAAGAGAGCATCCCCGTCATATAACGTAATCTTCATTACACCACCCTTGGACAACGTTAGGCTACGAGCCGCATGCTCGCCCATTGTTGCCCTGCCTTGATACCCCAGCTAGACTTTATTAACTGAGCAGACACTGGTTAGAGATAAGCCCCATTATTATATGTATGCAGCATTATTATTCACTGCACTTTTGAGCCGAGGTTGTTGTTGAGTTGCACAACCCGAGTAGGCTGTTGCGTTGTGTCACGAAGCATTTCTTTAGTTGTCGAGCATTACTACCTTTGCGCAGTCTTTATTATTCGCCTGCCTATTATTACTATATGTCCTAGCATTTATTGTGACCCGTATTCTGCATTATAATTGTTCAAGATTCTTTACGAACATCTTCCCAGCATCAGACTTATTTCAGAAGTTTCCAGTTGATGTTGCAGGACTAGCATTGCACTTTCTTTAATACAGGAGTGCCAGTTATTTGAGTATCTACCGTAATATTAATTAATCACGTTAACTATCTTTTCTTTGTGTAACATAATCGAGTAATCTTTTACTGTTTGAGAATAGGCTGTTTCATGAGCGTCAGCCTAGTGTGTGTGCACCAGTTACCGAGTCATAGGATACCTCGTTGTCCAGGCACGACTCAGGGCGGTAATGGTGTTTTGTTTTCCAGTGTTTAAGGCAGGGGTTGGATCTAGTGTTACCGTTGTTGCTTTTTGCCATTATCTAGTCCAATGTTGAAGAGCCCTGTGTCTTTGAGAACCTGGATCGTAACAAATGGCGACCTAGCTCAGGATCTTGTGAACTAAGAGATAATTGCAGGATTGTTGTGGTCATTTGTTTTATTGAGGAATATAGTGGGCACTTTAGATTTTTTTTTGGCAAAGTAGTATAGCACTTGAGAGTCTTCAGACATTTTTGGCAAGTGAATAGTGCTACATAGGAGCTTGGGTACTTCTTTTTTTTTATAAACGTGAGAATTTTTGGTGGACACAATGGGAGACGAATCAGATCATACTGAGAGTTCAGGGAATGATGCAGGCTCTGATGGGCAGATGCCAGGGGGGTTAGTAACTAGTGAGGAGGCCGCAAAGAAGTTTTTGGAGGTGACTATAACAGCTGATCGACTAGAGGGAATTAGCAAGTATGGTCTACAGTGTTTGGCTCCCCTCATGGGGCTTAAGGTGGCTCATGGCATCAAGAAGAACGATTTGAGGGCTTGTGTACTGGGGGCGGCTAGTGAGGTCCAGGGTGGAGAGGGTGCTCGGGGACTTCTGCTCGAGCCCCCCCTCCACTCTACTCCCATCGGGACCTCTAGGATGCCGGAGTTTAGTACGTTCCCACAGGCCGATAGCCGCTGGCAGCATGGTTTAGGATCGCTGGGTGGGCCTCCAATAGTTGCACCTCCTCTTCAAAGTTTCACTACAGAAATGCTCTTCCAGCTTGAGATGGCTAAGATGCAGGCTGAGCGTGAAGAACGTCTCGAACTCGCTAAGATAGAGGCTAAGCGACAGGCTGATCTCGAACTCGCTAAGGCTAAACAACAGACTGATCTCGAACTCGCTAAGGCTAAACAACAGACAGATCTCGAACTCGCTAAGGCTAAACAACAGACTGATCTCGAACTCGCGAGAATAAAATCCGAGTCGGAGGCTGAGTCTACCAGGTACCGTGCAGATATCGATCTTGAGAAGACTCGGGTGGAAACGACAGGGCAACGTCTCGGTGGTGGGAATCGTGGGCATGATCAGTCTTTGTCGCACCTGTTGAAGCTAGTCCCTGTATTTGATGAGTCGGGTGTCACCGAATTTTTCATGAGATTCGAGAAGAAGTGCCAGGAACACCAGTGGCCTGGGGAGAAGTGGGCAGCCCTTGTTTCCTCTAGACTTGTGGGCAAGGGACTCAGGGCTTATGATGCATTGCCTATAGAGTCTTGTATTATCTATGAGGAACTCAAGGAGGCTGTCCTGAGAGCATACGAACTACAACCAGAGACGTACAGGTTGAAGTTCTGGGGTGTTACCAAGGGTCGGGAGAGCACCTTTTTGGAGCATGCCCGGGAGCTGTCCGATGCTTTTGGGAATTGGCTGAGGTCGGAGAAAGCTACTACGTTTGACGACATTAAACAGTTGGTGCTTTTAGAGCAGTTTTTCAAATGCACGGGCGGCGACCTGACGTTAAACCTGAAAGAAAAGCAACCAAAAACTCTACAGGAGGCAGCTGAGATGGCTGACCTCCGGCTATCACTAATTCGTGGGTGCGGGTCTGCCCAGCGTAGTGAGGCAGGTAACAAGGGGCGTGACGCCCCACCCCCCCGAGTTAGTGATATACCTTATGCAAACAAGTACAAGAGCCATGATACCAAGACTGACCACAAGACTAGCACCGTCCCGTTTAAGAAGGGGCCGGGCCCTTCCCAGTACCAAGGGAAGCCCAAAGGGGAGTTGGAGTGTTATCATTGTCGTAAAAAGGGGCACTTTGCAAGAGTCTGTCCTAGCAAACCACCTACAGCAGCTATGTCTTTGGCCTGCAACATTGGTGTGTCTCCGAAGTCGTCTGAGTTTGCCCGGGGCAGTTCGTCAGAGGCTGAGGCACAGCCAATGCAGAAGCACCTGAGAGGCTCGAACCCTGCTCAGGATGTTTTTTGCGACCATAGAGGGCGGGGTTGCGTGATGTGGGCGGGGCGCAAGTATGGAGTAGAGGTCTTGCGTGATACAGGTGCTTCCCAGACTCTGATGAAAAACTTGACTGGCTACCCTATAAACGCGGCTCGGGTGGTAGTGGTGCAGGGTATTAATGCAACTCGGTCATACCCACTGGTGCGGTTGGAGTTGGAGGTGGATGGTGTGGCACGTGAATTGGATATCGGGATTGTGGAGGAACTGCCAGTGGAGGGCGTCGACCTTCTTCTCGGCAACGACTTTGCAATGCCCGCTTCTGAGGTTCTACCCTTAGTCGTTGCTGAGAGGCCGGCCGACGTGAGTAGGGATGTGCAAGAGTGGGTCGAGCGGTGCCAGACACAACCCTTGGCGTGTGTTGTCACCCGAGCTCGGGCAGCTAAAGTGTCACAGCCTAGTCCTCCGTCTTCAGACCAGCGGAGGAACGATCAACAGGAGGAGGCTAAAGCTGGAGTTGGTTTTAAGAGTTTTGACTCGGCGGCTCTCCTAGGTGATTCAGTATTAGCACCATTACTTAATTCTGGAGTAGCCCCTGGGCCTGTCATCGAGAGTGACGAGGCTGGGCATGACGAGTCTCCACGACAGCAACATTATGTACATCGAGAGAGACAGAGGGAGCAGCCCAGTATCGGGGAAGGTCATGCATTGCTCCGGGAGCAGTTAGATCGCTTGGCACCCTCAGATATACGTCGGTTGCAACTAGAGGACCCTGAGCTCCAAACGTGTGCTAATGGAGCTGTAGAGTTCGACGAGGACGGCGATGCACAGCCAGGAGATTTTTTTTATTTAGAAGGCATCCTCTATAGGCGTTTTCAAGACCGTAAACGTAGTTGGCAAGAGGGGTCCGGAGTAGTGGACCAGTTGGTGGTGCCACGGGAGTGCAGGGATAGCCTACTGAGGTTGGCGCATGACATACCACTGGCAGGACATCTAGGGGTGAGAAAAACGGTGGCGGCTTTAGAAAAATTGTTTTGGTGGCCGGGGTTGAAGGGGCAGGTGGTAACCTGGATAGCAAGGTGTCATACGTGCCAGAGGGTTGGAAAACCTAACCAAACAATTCCGAGAGCCCCGTTGCACCCCATTCCTGTCAGTGGACCGCCCTTCAGTAAGGTCATCATTGATATGGTCGGACCCCTACCCCCTACTAATGCCGGTAATAAATTTCTATTAACTATCATGGATGTGGCCACTCGTTATCCTGATGCATATCCAATGAGAAATGGCACGGCGAAAACTGTTGTCCGGAACCTGCTCTTGTATTGCTCGCGGTATGGTTACCCGCAAGAGGTGCAATCGGACCAAGGTTCTAATTTTACATCTAATCTGTTCAAACAAACTATGATTCAGCATGGCATCAGCACTGTCGTCTCTTCTGCGTATCACCCGGAGAGTCAAGGGGTGTTGGAGAGGTGGCACGCCACGCTGAAAAGCATGCTTCGATGTTACTGCGCAGAGAACGGAAAGGATTGGGACCTTGGTCTGCCGTATGTTTTGTTCGCGGCAAGAGAAGTACCTGGAGAGAGTTTCGGTTTCAGTCCGAATGAGCTTGTTTTCGGGCATCAGGTGAGGGTCCCTCTCCACATGGTGAAGGAGATTTGGGAGGGTACCGCTAAGCCATGTTCTATGTTGAGATACGTCCTCGAGAGCAGAGAGAGAATGCTTAGAAGTCTGGAGCTGGCCGGACGTAATTTGGTGAGTTCGCAGGCCCGTATGAAGGACAGGTACGATACTAAGGCGAAACTCCGGGAGTTTCAGGTAGGTCAAGAGGTGTTGGTCCTGTTGCCTTTGTCAGGTCATCCTCTGGCTGCCAAGTACGCTGGGCCTTATTGGGTGGTGTCAAAGATCTCCGATCTAGATTACCTCGTTGCCACTCCAGACCGGAAGAAGCGTAACCAACTATGCCACATTAATTTGTTGAAGGAGTATGTGAGGCGCCCACCTGAGTCACTAGCTGTCCCTGTGTTGACCTGCTGCGGTCATGGTGGAGAAGGAGAGGGGGGCAGCAATGATCAGGTGGATGATAACTGGGATTGTCATGTCTCGGCTGATCAGTGGGCGGGGAATTTGAGCCAATGTGCGCATGATGCTCTGGCGCACCTGCCGGAGGAACAGCAGGTGGCAGTGCAGCGCCTGTTCGATTCATACCCCACTGTATTTGCCGAGCACCCAGGCCTCACTACTCAAGCGGTGCATGATGTCGATGTAGGAGAGCACCCCCCCTTCAAGTCGATACCTTATCGGGTGCCACCCATTAAACTCCCAGCGCTCAGGGATGAGCTGGAGTATATGCTGGCAAGAGGCTTGATCGAGAAGGGGGCAGTACGGTGGACTTCTCCTGTCACTCTGTAGCCCAAACCTGATGGAAAAGTTCGGTTCTGCATTGACTTTAGGCGGTTGAACGGGTTGACCCCCACCAATGCATATCCTCTTCCCCGGGTGGATGACAGTGTGGATAAGATCGGGAAAGCAAGGTACTTGACCAAGGTAGACCTCGTCAAAGGCTACTGGCAAGTACCACTGTCTGAGCGGGCTAAAGAGGTGTGCGGGTTTGTGGTGGATGGCAGTACTTACCGTTGCAACGTGATGCCGTATGGTCTGAAAAATGCACCGGCCACTTTCCAGAGCTTAATGAACGACATCGTAGCAGACATCCCAAACTGTACTGTCTACCTTGATGACGTGTTCATTTATGACAACGATTTCCAAAGTCACTGTGAGCAAATAGAAGCCTTATTTAGTCAACTTAGTAAAGCAGGCTTGGTGGTTAATCTGGGCAAGTGTGACTTTGTGCAAGCCACGGTGCAGTATCTGGGGTTTGTGGTTGGGTTAGGGCAGGTGAGCCCGCCCCAACAGAAGATACAGGCTATCGACTTGTTCCCCAGGCCGACCACCAAGCGGCAGATCATGAGATTTTTGGGTATGATTGGGTATTACCGCCGCTTTATAAGAGGCTATTCTACTGTGTTAGCTCCTTTGACAGATCTACTAGCCAAAGATAAAAAGTTCCGCTGGGCACCTGAGTGTGAGCAGGCATTTCGAGTAGTTAAACACCTTTTATGCACTCACCCTATCCTCAGGGCCCCAGACTTTGAACGACCATTTCAGTTGGCGACTGATGCCAGCGGAGTAGGGGCTGGTGCCGTACTTTTGCAGACAGACGAGGAAGGTCTTGAGCATCCAGTCAGTTTCTTTTCAAAGAAATTTAATTCAGCACAGAAAAACTATTCGGTTGTTGAAAAGGAACTGCTGGCAATCGTGTTAGCGCTCAGACACTTTGAGGTCTATGTTCCTGCATATGGGCCAGTCGTGGTAGTGTATACCGACCACCACCCGCTTAGATTCCTCAATCAATTCCACAACCGGAATATGAGGCTGACCAGATGGTCGCTCATGTTGCAAGAGTACAACTTAGACATTCGCCATATTGCCGGTTGTGAGAATGTGATTGCGGACTGTCTGTCGCGGGTGGAGGATCCGGGGTAGGCTACCACAGTATGTTGGTATAGCCTCCTGTCTTGGCTCGCGGTGTATTTTTGCGCTGGTGCTTGTTGGCTCGCGTGTGTAGCATCAGCGTAGGGTCGCAGGGCAGGAGTTGTTGGCTTTGATTAGAAGAAAATTAGGCTACATCTATAGTAGCCGCCAAAAACAACATTAAAATAAAATATGAAAAATTAAATAAAAACTTTCTTTTAAATAATTAATTTTAAGATAATATTGTAGCTGAATACTGAGTGCAGATGATTTTCCCTCAGTAGGCTGTGCTTTTTAAAGCTCGCTCTGGGAGCACAATGTTATAAATTAATGTATTATATTTGGGAAGGGTGATAAGATTTGTTTATAATTAAAAATGTTGTTGTATTTTTTTTTTTTGAGGAGACTGAGCTTGCATTCCATGAGTGGCAGAGTGGTTAGGAGTGGCAGATTCTAGCGACATTCTGCCTGTTCAGATATGGGCTCATGGTTGAGTGTCCCATATCTTGGGGGGGGGGGGGGGGGGGGGGTGACGCCTCCCGGCGTTAGCAGAATGGTTGCGTGGGGCATTGCAGCTCGCTAGTACTCGCCAGGATGGGGGGATAGGCTACAGTTGTCCTAGAATGATCTGCTTTATTTCATTAGTGTCGTGTTGCCACAGACAGTCTAGAAATGGTCTTTGTTTTGGTCTGTGACCGCGCCTTATATTTATATTCGCTATAATATAAATGTTGCTTGTGTGGGAGGAGAGCGAGAGAGTGTGAGGGAGTACACCCGGCAGCGAGGTGAGCTATGACGCGGCTCGCTTGGGCGCTGACGGCGTTGGCGGCCAGGTGGTCAACTAGTCCCTTCCCGTCGCGGCCTCGTGTTTTTTACCAGCTCAGAGCTTGCCTGACACGTGTATCGCCTACATCCTTTGCAATTCTGTCCCCCATACTCGCTACTTTTCATACTATTTCTCTCTCTCGACTTCTCCTTTCTCATTCTCTAATCTTTATTAAACTCAACATCCCTTCTGGTTTCAGCATAGACGTTCACCGTCGACCAGTCGTATTGTACGCGAAGCTCTCAGATATTTCCATGTATTAGGTTAAGGAGGTATTATGCTTTATTGAGGTTTAGAGAGACAGACTTTTCCGTATGTGTCCTCTCTCGGGAAGGTTGTAGACCGGTATATGTCTCCCTTGCAAGGTGTTGAGTGATTCTGCTTGGTTATCTAAAGCTAGACTAGGGGTAAGGTTACTGTGTCGTTGTTCCCGATGTGTGCAGTGCTAGCTAAGCTCTGCACGACATCGACAGGTACTGTGGGAGCCTAAGTTGTCTTCGGGTTGGTTTACTTTGCGAGCACAGCGCTGTGGTGTGAGAGGGCCATAGCCTATCCCTCACAACATAGTGCTGCCTCTTTGTGTTGACTTCTGAGGGATCGCCAGGATAGAGCTAGGTACTAGAGACCTAGATTTATCAAGAGAGCATCCCCGTCATATAACGTAATCTTCATTACACCACCCTCGGACAACGTTAGGCTACGAGCCGCATGCTCGCCCATTGTTGCCCTGCCTTGATACCCCAGCTAGACTTTATTAACTGAGCAGACACTGGTTAGAGATAAGCCCCATTATTATATGTATGCAGCATTAGTATTCACTGCACTTTTGAGCCGAGGTTGTTGTTGAGTTGCACAACCCGAGTAGGCTGTTGCGTTGTGTCACGAAGCATTTCTTTAGTTGTCGAGCATTACTACCTTTGCGCTGTCTTTATTATTCACCTGCCTATTATTACTATATGTCCTAGCATTTGTTGTGACCCGTATTCTGCATTATAATTGTTCAAGATTCTTTACGAACATCTTCCCAGCATCAGACTTATTTCAGAAGTTTCCAGTTGATGTTGCAGGACTAGCATTGCACTTTCTTTAATACAGGAGTGCCAGTTATTTGAGTATCTACCGTAATATTAATTAATCACGTTAACTATCTTTTCTTTGTGTAACATAATCGAGTAATCTTTTACTGTTTGAGAATAGGCTGTTTCATTGAGCGTCAGCCTAGTGTGTGTGCACCAGTTACCGAGTCATAGGATACCACGTTGTCCAGGCACGACTCAGGGCGGTAATGGTGTTTTGTTTTCCAGTGTTTAAGGCAGGGGTTGGATCTAGTGTTACCGTTGTTGCTTTTTGCCATTATCTAGTCCAATGTTGAAGAGCCCTGTGTCTTTGAGAACCTGGATCGTAACAACATTCACCAGCAGGTAGCTCGGATCGAACCCACGCTACCTGGGTCAAGCGACTAGAGTATGGCGACATTGCGCTTGGTCACTAGGTGGTAAGAATGCAGACAAATAATAATATTAAATAATGTGAGTATATTCCTTTGAAGTAAAAGTAAAATATAAAATCCCATATTCCATTCTTCCATTATATTTCTTCACAAATATTTATATATATTTTATGAAGTGCAATAATTATTTAATAACAAACTTATTCTTTGCAAAATATATGCTAATGATTTCCCCCTGGTATAAACGGTTAAATAGTTTACCCAGAGAAAATACCTTACCTGATTCCTCCTCCACAATTATATCATGGGGTTCATCCAGTGTGAGGTTAACATCATATTTTGCCTTAAATACATTTATATCATCGTGAGATACAATCTTTTGATAATAAGTTAGGGGGAACCTGATACACATACGAACTGTATTAAGTTTATGAACTGAATTATCATTGTCCAAGATTTTCGTAAAGAGATCCTGGATAGTTTTGTTTTTATCAGCCAAAACAAGTTCAATACCTTGTCTTACATCACATTTAGCTTTAGAAATAGTTTTTTTAAATCTTCTTTTTCGATCACATATTTTTATTTTTCTACCACTTTTGTTTTTTTGACGTCATTTTCTTTTATTTGGTTAGATAATTCTGTAACAAGCTGAGATTGATCCGCAAATTTCTCATTCAAAGCATTCAATGAATGTTGAAGTTTATGAACCAAATTATCACGGTCCTTAAGTTTTATAGACAGATCCTGAATACTAGTGTCTTTATCAGCTGTAATATTCCCAGTTGCCAACTTATAGGCTTCTGATTTGAAAACTTCTTTTCTAAAATTCTTCTTATAATATTCTTTTTCGGCCATACATTTTTCTATTAACAAACTATTTTCACGAATCTTATTTTGTAGCATGTGCAATTCTACCTTATAAATTTCTCTGTAATAAAAAAAAAAATTATTTCATTATATAATTTTCTAACCAATACTTCATTTTGTTGCTTGAACAAATGAGTGAATTATGTTTTAAGGTTGCATTATTTTTGTCCAACTCTTCTAGTTTGGCCCTAATATTTTGAAGGGTTGGAGTTGATTCTGAAATAGTTTCAGTTTCATTAAAATCCGCACTCGAGAAATCATCAGATATATCACTGGCATTAACACTTAGTTCTAAATCTGCCTCAAGTTTATTTATTTTACCCACTAGGGATTCAATTAAACAATTCACCCCAATCGAATTCATCAACACGACTACCCGTCGCAGTTTTTCCTTTTTCGTCGCCTTAACCATTTGGGAAAGTTTAGTTATGAAACCCATTATATAGTCTAATAGGTTTAGGTAATTCTGCATAACTACAACTCCTGTTATTTTAGGTTTTATTTGTTTTATTTATGTATTTTAATGCTTTGTAAGTGTGTATTTAATTGTTAGAAAGTGCAGAAAGCACTTTTTATTAGTATTTGCATTGTTAATTGAAATTCAGATACCCAAACAATCTAAGAGTTTACTCAATTTAGTCAACTTTAAAAAGACATTAGCCTAACCTAACAACCTTACCTAACCTATCCTAGTATTATGAGTGGGGGCTGCCGCCCCCACACCCCCGCTAATTGTGTATTAACCCTTTATTGGCGGCGCGCAACTTATGTCGTGTGAAAGAAATTTGGACTAAGTGGCGGTTCACAACTTATGTCGTGTGCCATTTTCAGCATGTAATGTTGCTGAGAGAGAGAGATAAGTGGTGGCAGGAGAGTAGCAAGCGTATGACTGCTCCAGACCACCGCGGCGGACCTACTGACATGAATCCCACCCTCCCCCACCCTCACGCACTCGCTACACAGGGAATTATGTAGGGAAACTACCTAATTACATGGTTTTTGCACTCGTGTTGCGCGATCATTGCAAGAGCGGTCGTACAAGGATGGTTGTGGTGTCATTGGAAAGCTCTGTTTATGCCCTTTCAGGGATAGATACTTGTTTTACGCTCTGGGTCTTATTTAGGCATGAAAATTATCACGTAAACAACCCTATTTAGGGTAAAAACACCCCGCTGGGCGGTACATATAAATTACCGCCTAGGCCGCTCGTTAGGTGTTAAAACTATAAAAACATTGACGGGATAAAGTCTATGGTGTTTACTCTGCAATCTTCAGCTTTGCATGTCCATAATAGGAAAGTACCAATAAAAATGTACTGACTTTTTGTAGGTGAAGCTCCACTCTGATTGGCTACTAAACATCAGGGAGGAGCCTCCAAGGTGGCTAGAATGTAAACATAGTGTCCTGGACTGGCAGTACAAAAATAACTCTGATAATGTTTTATGGGAGTGAAAATCAAATTGACAAAATAAGAAAAGTAGCCCTTATCCGCACATCACTAAGGTCCCCTGAGTAAGGTAAGAGCGAAAAAGAAAAAATCCATGGGACAGGAATCCCGTAATCGATGAGTAGTTGTTCTGCAGAATACCCAACAACTGTGTTCAAAGCTTATACAGATAAATCACCGAAGAAATTAATATACTACCATCGTCCAGTGAGAGATCACGAACAATGAATCTGAGAGATATCGGAGTTAACCCTCCCGCATCCAGCAACTTAATTATCTAACTTAGGTAAGACATTCTCTAATTTGCCATGAAATATCAGGCTGGGCGAGTTTTTGAAGCCTTGTGTTTTTCTGTATTTTCATCCACCAGAATGCTGTTTATTGTGATGTATCATATGTCAATGGAAAGAGGAATATTTATAGTACATGATAAAACAAAACAAAATTTAAATAAATCGAAATATGAAAGTGTAAATGAGTCCGGAATACAATTATTTCCCATGCAATTGTCTTCACACCGTCCTAGCTCTAAATTGTGAGTGATGACCATATATTTTGTTTTGCTCAAATAATAGTATTTGTTCTCCTCTTTCCAAATCTGAAAACAGAAATTGTTTATCTTCAATAGTTCTCAAGCAGTGACCGAAAAAAAAATGATTTTGATTGATATGGTTTAAAACATTTTCGATTTATTTCGTTGCTACGAAGTGTATGGTTTTAAATTTAGGCTGTATGAATTCGGCAAATAATGCTGATGAGTATAAAACAAACTAGAAGTTCCTAGGACAAATACTTTTTGCGCTATGAATATTTGAAATGAAGAGCCAAATGTGAATATTTACGCTTCACCCGTCTCTTTTCCGCCGATGCTAGCCGGGTTCCGAGCTGTTCCCCACCTCGTGGTTGCGTTATTTGCTCGGATTCGTATATAACTGTATATATCACCAGAATCGAAAAATAGTGCTCTTTCCAATGGTGAAAACAAAAATAATATAGCGTAATTGGTTCTCGAGCTATGCGCAATTGTTTCCATGCAGTGACCGAAAAAAAAAAATAGATATGGTTTATAACATTTTCGATTTATTTCATTGCTACGAAGTGTATGGTTTTAAATTTAAGCTGTATGAATACGGCAAATAATGCTGATGAGTATAAAACAAACTAGAAGTTCCTAGGACATATACTTTTTGCGCTATGAATATTTGAAATGAAGAGCCAAAATGCGAATATTTACGCTTCACCCATCTCTTTTCCGCCGATGCTAGCCGGGTTCCGAGCTGTTCCCCACCTCGGCATTGGTTTATTTGCCCGGATACGTATATAACTGTTTATATCACCGTCATCGGAAAATTATGCTCTTTCTAATGGTGAAAACAAAAATAATATAGTGTTATTGGTTCGCGAGCAATGCGCAATTGTTTCCATGCACTGCTATTGTTTTGTAAATAAATGAGAATCTTTATACAGATGTTTATCTTTGCCACAATATACAACACTTTTATATAATTTTCCTTGCCAATAATTGTATAATGTTCATAGAAGACATGTCAGTCATGAAGGTTGTCAATTTTACTTACCTGATAGGGCCACAACCCTTTCCAACGAGAAGGGAAATGGCTCCTGGGTTGACACTGAAAAAACAAAACAAGAAAGCCAGGTTATCATCAAGTAATAAATTCAGAAATAATTCTATTGTACACACAAATAAAGTAATATATAATATATATATATATATATATATATAATTATATATATATATATATATATATATATATATACAAGGTGTCAAACAAAATAATATGAATGGTAACAAAAATGTGCGTATGTGTGTGTGGGTATATATATATATATATATATATATATATATATATATATAATATATATATATATATATATATACCGGTATGCATATATATATACGGTATATATATATATATATATATATATATATATATATACAAGATGTCATACATATATATATATATATATGTATACAAGGTGTCAAACAAAATATAATGAATGGTAACAAAAATGTGTGTATGTGTGTGGGTATATATATATATATACAGTATGTATGACATCTTTTTTATATATATATATATATATATATATATATATATATATACATCTTGTATATATAAAATATATTATATATATAAAAGATGTCATATATATATATATATATATAAATACAAGGTGTCATAAATATATATATATATATATATATATATATATATATATATATATATACTGTACAGTATATACAAGATGTCATAAATATATATATATATATATATATATATATATAAATACAAAGTGTCATAAATATATATAAATATATAGGATATATATATATATATATGTATACATATATATATATATATATATATATATATATATATATATATATATATACAAGGTGTCAAACTACAGAAATATGCAGATTTCCAAGCCACCCTAGGAGGTACTGCATTTGACTCGTTATTTTTTTAGAGTGGTTTCCCCAGGAGGCCTATATCCACTTTGATGATGAAGGTGGGTAAATGTAGGTAGGTGAATGTCGGTGGGTGAATGTGTGGGTGAATGTCGGTGGGTGAATGTCGGTGGGTAAACGAGGGTGGGTGAATGAAGGTGGGTGAATGAAGGTGGGTGAATGAAGGTGGGTGAATGAAGCCGGGTGAATGAAGAAGAGAAATGGAGAAGAGAAATGAATGAATCAATGAATGAATGATTGCACATGGCTCCTGACTATAGGACACCTGCATTGTGACGATGGAAAAGGTTGAAGCAGTCGTTGACGTCAATGCAGAGGGCAACCGTGCAAGTCGTGCAGCGGAAGCTTGTGTCCTTGCGAATGCCGTTCATTACTTTGCAGTAATAGCAACGGAGTCGCTTCTTGGCCGGAATTCTCTGCCGAGAATGGTCCAAGGCCCTGTTCAACCGGACATGGTTCAGAACAATAGGACGGGGCCTTGGGACAACTCCAGGTCGAGGTCTCCGGACTCGCACCGCTCCTGCTGCTTCCAGTACTGATGGCGGTTGGTTGGCAGCTTCAAGAGCTGCTTCCCCATCGTCACCAGCAGCAGCTGCATCAGGTGCTAGTACCACGGGGGGTTGAACCAGGACATAGTTTCCCCCCGGGGCAACAGCATCAGCAGCAGTATCATCTGGTTCTTGTGGTGGGGAGGGGACATCGAGACGTGGTGCCCTCTCAACGCCTCCACCAGGAGCAGCAACAGGAGAGGGTGGAGTGTTGTCAGGAGCAGCAGGGGCTGGGGAGTCTGGATGGTCGTTGTCAGACGACCCAGATGGTCCACCGGGTTGCCGTTGCCTGCGTGCATGCCTCTGTGGCTCATGCTGGTCACGCGGCAGATCTTGTGCTCGGTGGACTGGCCTCCCCGACATAGGCCACTCTGCAGGGTTGAAGTGCAGCAAGGAAGTACAGATGTGCTCCTGGAAGTCCAGCAAGGTCATCTTCTTCCTTGGGTAGCACTTCCTGTACAGGACATGGGCGTTGAAGAGGGCCATTTGGATGAAGTAGAAGGTGATCTTCTTCGTCCACTTGACCGTCCTTCGCTGGAGGGGGTAGTACTGGACCATCTGGTCGAAGTGATCCACCCCACCCATGTGGATGTTGTAGTCTTCAACGCAAACAGGTTTGAAGACCTCCCTCTGTCCACGACGCCACTTGCCCTGTTGGTCCTTCTCTTTGAAACTGACAAGCTTCGGGATGGTGTCCTGGTTGTGGAAAGTGGACACCATGTTGACGATGCGCTTGTCTCGCCAAAGTAGGACCATGGTTAAGCCGTTGTTCATTGCTAATGTCGCATCGCGTTCAAGCTGTTTTGCTTTAGCAATGTCGCACAACCGCTTAGGAGCTCCTCGTACAAGGCGCAGGGTGCCACACACATAGATGTTGTGTGTGAGCATTTGCTGGCACAGGTCAACTGAGTTGTAATAGTTCTCCATGTACAGCCTGTACCCCTGGCCTCTGAAGGACTCCGTGAGACCGTCCACCGTCTCCTGGAGAGATGTACCCGGACCGGTGTAGACCCGAAAGTCCCACACATAGCCAGTCAACGCCTCTGCCAGGATCTACAGCTTGACACCATACTTCGTCGGCTTCATTGGGTTGTAAACCTTGAATGAAAGGCGACCCTTCCATCCAAGGTTGCCTTCGTAAAGGGACAGCTTTTTGGTGGGGATGTATGCCAGCTTGAAGCCTTCAAGTAGGTATTCCATCACCATCCGAACCTTCACAAGCCTGTTCTTGTTCTGCCTGCAGACTGCCTTGTTGTTGAAAGCATGGAAATACTTCAACAAGGCTAGAAACTTAGTCCTACTCATCGTTCTCCGAAATACTGGGTAGTCGTGAAGGACAGTTGAACGCCAGTAGTGACTCAGAGAAGGAATCTTGGTGATGCCCATGAGGAAGTACAGGCCAAGGAATTTGGCCATTTCCTCCTCACCAAACAGGTGCCAAAGAGCGGCTGCTCCGTCAACGAACTTGGCGTAAGCATTTGTCTCCAATACCAGGTATTGCAGCATCTCCCTTGTAAAGAAGAGCTGGAAGAACTGGAGAGGAGTCACCGGCTTTGGAACCTGCATGCCAGGGGTCCCTGAGAACAGATCAGGCTGGGGGTCGAAGGGGGTGTCGGTCCAACCGGCATCACGATCAGGGGCAGGATCGCGAGCACGGCCAAGACCACCGCGAGGACCACCGCGAGGAACACCTCTGCGGCCCCTGGGCCTACCACCTGCCCCCCTACGGGGACCTGGCCTCCGGCGTGGCATAGGTGGTAGATCGAGGGGTTGAGTGGGGGTGGCTTCTGCATCAGATGATGCAGAAGCCGGTGAACCTGGTGCAGCACCAAGTGGTGAAAGGTGTGGAGCTGGTGAACCTGGTGCAGCTGCACCAGCTGGTGAAAGGTGTGGAGCTGGTGAACCTGGTGCAGCTGTACCAGTTGGTGAATGGTGAAGAGGAAGCCTTTGGGGAAGAAGCTCCTTGATTGCTGCTGGAGGATTCAACGCTGTGCGTGGCACCTCAGCAACAACCTGAGCACGCACTGCGGCTTCAGCAACCTCAGCACGCATTACGGCTCGATGCTCAGGCAGAACAAATGCTGAGGGGGTCAACGGTGTGTCACTGAAGGGGGACACTGCGGGGGTGACCGTTCCTATGGCATGCAAAGGCGGGGTATTCAAAGTGCCCACAGCAAGTAGCGTAGCAAACAGGTGTGGGCTGCGGGCTGGTGATCCTGCTGGAAGCCAGGATGAGGCACCGCCACGCGAGGTGGATGGAAGAGGTGACGTGGGAAGTTGGGTGATGGTAGGAGGTAATCGGCGATGTTATGGATGGGATGAGATGTAGATGGGATGGCATGAGATGTAGATGGGATGGGATGGGATGGATGGTGGTGGTGGTGGTGGATCCGCTGGGGCTGGTTCAGTTGGTGGTGGTGGTGGTGGGTTGTCTGACGTTGCTGGTGGTGGTGGTGGATCGGCCGAGGTGAGGGCGTCGAGGCGGAGTCGCTTGGGCGGAGGTGAAGCCCAATCCTCATCGTCAGACCACTCGTCCGACTCACTCTCGCTCGCCGTCTCATCCGTCGTCGTCATGTCCAGCACCTCATTGACCACATCTTCCAGCTGGGAGTCCCGCAAAGGTTTCTTAACATCCTTCTTGTCCGACATGGCGGTAGGCTGGCGTAGGGCGGTAGGCTGGCGTATGGCGGTAGGGTGGCATATGGCGGTAGGGTGGCGTATGGCGGCAGGCTGGCGTAGTTAGTTTACGATGCTGAAACCAAGAAATGGAAATAAGGGAAAAACGTAATTTACGTTGATAGTTGTCATGACGCAAGTTCGCCATCACTGGATTCATATAACGTTGGTATAGTTCACCATGACATAGTCATAGTTTTGCATTATCCGATTCCAGATGACGTGAGTATAATGGATTCATGACGGTATAGTTCCGCATTTTGTAATTCAAAGGGGGGAACACCATGACGTAGTCATAGTATGGCATTATAAGTATATATATATTTATACCTTGGGGCTCTTTGGCCAAACACCCTGGGGAACAAGAACAACACAACAGGGAAGGGGACAAGAAAAAAAAATAATATATATATACGGTATATACCTTTATATAACAAAAAATAATAATCAAATTAATCCCAATATATATAAAATAACTATATAAATACTCGATTATGGGCCCTGCCCTATCTCTGGACTTAGGGGGTGGTCCCATTGACACCCTGGGGAACAGGAACAATAAAAAAAATATATATATAAATGAAACAAAATTATAAATAAAATCAAATGATAGGCCTATACATAAAATAAATAAAAACTATAATAAATAAAAATATATATAAAATAACTATAAATACTCGATTATGGGCCCTGCCCTTGCTCTGGACCTACGGGGTGGTCCAATGGACACCCTGGGGAACAGGAACAATAACAAAAATAAATATATAAATGCAACAAAATTATAAATAAAATAAAATTATAGGCCTATAAATAAAATAAATAAAAACTATAATAAATAAAAATATATATAAAATAACTATAAATACTCAATTATGGGCCCTGCCCTTGCTCTGGACCTAGGGGGTGGTCCAATGGACACCCTGGGGAACAGGAACAATATAAAAAAAAAAAAAAAATGAAACAAAATTATAAATAAATAAAATGATAGGCCTATAAATAAAATAAATAAAAACTATAATAAAAAAAATATATAAAAAATAACTATAAATACTCGATTATGGGCCCTGCCCTTGCTCTGGACCTAGGGGGTGGTCCAATGGACACCCTGGGGAACAGGAACAATAACAAACAAAAATATATAAATGAAACAAAATTATAAATAAAATAAAATGATAGGCCTATAAATAAAATAAATAAAAACTATAATAAATAGAAATATATATAAAATAACTATAAATACTCGATTATGGGCCCTGCCCTTGCTCTGGACCTAGGGGGTGGTCCAATGGACACCCTGGGGAACAGGAACAATAACAAAAAATATATATAAATGAAACAAAATTATAAATAAAATAAAATGATAGGCCTATAAATAAAATAAATAAAAATTATAATAAATAAAAATATATGTAAAATAACTATAAATACTCGATTATGGGCCCTGCCCTTGCTCTGGACCTAGGGGGTGGTCCAATGGACACCCTGGGGAACAGGAACAATAACAAAAGAATATATATAAATGAAACAAAATTTTAAATGAAATAAAATGATAGGCCTATAAATAAAATAAATAAAAACTATAATAAATAAAAATATATATAAAATAACTATAAATACTCGATTATGGGCCCTGCCCTTGCTCTGGACATAGGGGGTGGTCCCATTGACACCCTGGGGAACAGGAACAATAAAAAAAATATATATATAAATGAAACAATTATAAATAAAATAAAATGATAGGCCTATAAATAAAATAAATAAAAACTATAATAAATAAAAATATATATAAAATAACTATAAATACTCGATTATGGTCCCTGCCCTTGCTCTGGACCTAGGGGGTGGTCCAATGGACACCCTGGGGAACAGGAACAATAACAAACAAAAATATATAAATTAAACAAAATTATAAATAAAATAAAATGATAGGCCTATAAATAATATAAATAAAAACTATAATAAATAAAAATATATATAAAATAACTATAAATACTCAATTATGGGCCCTGCCCTTGCTCTGGACCTAGGGGGTGGTCCAATGGACACCCTGGGGAACAGGAACAATAACAAAAAAATATATATAAATGAAACAAAATTATAAATAAAATAAAATGATAGGCCTATAAATAAAATAAATAAAAACTATAATAAATAAAAATATATATAAAATAACTATAAATACTCGATTATGGGCCCTGCCCTTGCTCTGGACCTAGGGGGTGGTCCAATGGACACCCTGGGGAACAGGAACAACAACAACAACAAAATATATAAATGAAAAAAAAAAAAAAAAAAAAAAAAATGATAGGCCTATAAATAAAATAAATAAAAACTATAATAAATAAAAATATATATAAAATAACTATAAATACTCGATTATGGGCCCTGCCCTTGCTCTGGACCTAGGGGGTGGTCCAATGGACACCCTGGGGAACAGGAACAATAACAAAAAAATATATATATATGAAACAAAATTATAAATAAAATAAAATGATAGGCCTATAAATAAAATAAATAAAAACTATAATAAATAAAAATATATATAAAATAACTATAAATACTCGATTATGGGCCCTGCCCTTGCTCTGGACCTAGGGGGTGGTCCAATGGACACCCTGGGGAACAGGAACAATAACAAAAATATATATATATAAATGAAACACAATTATAAATAAAATAAAATGATAGGCCTATAAATAAAATAAATAAAAACTATAATAAATAAAAATATATATAAAATAACTATAAATACTCGATTATGGGCCCTGCCCTTGCTCTGGACCTAGGGGGTGGTCCAATGGACACCTTGGGGAACAGGAACAATAAAAAAAAAAATTATATAAATGAAACAAAATTATAAATAAAATAAAATGATAGGCCTATAAATAAAATAAATAAAAACTATAATAAATAAAAATATATATAAAATAACTATAAATACTCGATTATGGGCCCTGCCCTTGCTCTGGACCTAGGGGGTGGTCCAATGGACACCCTGGGGAACAGGAACAATAACAAACAAAATATATATAAATGAAACAAAATTATAAATAAAATAAAATGATAGGCCTATAAATAAAATAAATAAAAACTATAATAAAATATATATAAAATAACTATAAATACTCGATTATGGGCCCTGCCCTTGCTCTGGACATAGGGGGTGGTCCAATGGACACCCTGGGGAACAGGAACAATAAACAAAAAAATATGTAAATGAAACAAAATTATAAATAAAATAAATAAATAAAACTTATAATAAATCACAATAAAGAAAAATAGGCCTATATATAAAATGACAATAGAAATACTCGAATATATATATATATATATATATATATATATATATATATATATATATATATTATATATAAAATAAAGATAGGCCTAGCCCAAGCCTAAACATATAAAATATCCCAGCTGTGAGGAAAAGGTAAAAGGTCAAGGAGTGCTGACCCGCCGAGGGCAAGTAATTATGGGATTAGCTTAGGTACTTTACCAAGACAGCTGTGGCTGTCCAAAGGTTCACTGCTGTAGTGTAGTGTACAGTGGTGAATAAAAGTCTTGTATTTTTTATGCCAGGCTATTTACTGTGACATATTTGTATTTACCGTGACATTTTTGTCTACAAAAATTGTTTATTATCTATCCACACTTCACTTTTAGTTACTTCACTCAAATAAAACTGTGTATTCACTAAAAATTGCCCAAATTGTGCATAAAATAATGCCAAAAATGGGCAAAACACAACAATATTTCGTAATTACAGCTTTATTATACTTCGTATGTAGTATTTATTCATAAATATATTGGTCTTTCAAGCGAAAATGAAGGTTTTAGGGCAATATATATACGACACACACGTATAGCCTAGCTTACATTCGTAATCACAAACCTAACATAAGTTAGGAATGTGACTACGAATGCTTACTACACTAACCCTACGAATATGATATAAATAATATTATTATTCACAGTTCACAACACTTCCACTGGGTCCATTCTACCCGCCTAAAAACACATGGCTGGCTATGGAGAGGCGAACAACGAGGCACAGAGTCACAAATCACGAGTTATATACATAAATTATAAATAGATAGCCACAAATTGATGATACACTGCCTCTTAGTACATAAATAATCAAGATTTGCCCGCCTGAAACCCGCTCCATGGCGGGCAATGGAGGCGAGACGAGATTTAAAGGTCCGGGAGTACTACCTCACAGACTGGCGGCCGGCTCACAACTGGTGAAACAAAGCCCCGCACTCCTCACACAGGGACGCTAGGGGGTTGCCAGATATTTAATTTTGTAACTTACTGATGGCTAACTTACCAGCCAAAAATGCGTCCAAATCGCGTCATAAACTTATTTACCACAAATATTTCTAACTTACAGGTGGCATTATGACGCGATTGCGTCATACGACCACTCTTCGAGGGGTGGCGTTATGACGCGATCGCGTCCTAAAAATGCGAGAGGGTTAAATATATATATCACAGTCTATTGAGTCTATGTAACCCCTTAAGTTATATATTTATAGCTAGCAAATATGATATAAAATTGTATATTTACATAATAACACAGTGCTCTATGTATTTTTCATTATAAGCGGCCATAATTTAATATAATAAATTCAAATATTTTTTAAATTTTTTAAATAATAATTGTTATCCACATAAATTATTCATTTTCTTTTATTGGGGTAATAAAGAAAATTAATATTAAAGCATAGACTATTTCACTTTTACTGAGTCAAAACTGTCATGGCGCACATCTACAAGTATACGCTCACACATAAGCACACACACTCATAAGTGCATAATCTTCAGTTACAACGTTATGCAGAGTGTTGGGGCTTGTACTGAAAAGGATTAAGGGGGGTCACCGGCTTTTGTTATCTTTCTCTCCTTTTCTCTCTTTCCCTGGCTTGTATCCATTCGGCCCCTTTCAGCCAACTGTTTTAAGACGTTTATCCCCATCCAGCTGTCGATTTCTTCCTGGCAAGCGATAGCGAGCCAGTATTGTATGGAGATATCCGGCTTTGCCGGAGAAATTTTTCTATGGAAAAATGTACAAATTTAGCTTGCTGTCCAAACAAAAATATATATTATATGCTGGATGGGGGTAAACGTCTTAAAACAGTAGGCTGAATTGGGCCGAATGGATACAAGCCAAAGAGAGAGTGAGAGAAAGAGAAAAAAAAACGAGGTGGGCTCCCCTTAGGGAGGATGGTTCACTTTTTGGGCGATTTTTGCATGCATTCATTATTGTTTCTACTTTCCTCCCTAGACCTCCATCAAATTTTAAAAAACATCCATTAGATACCCCTTCTAGATTAATTTGTACATTTTTTTGGTTGAAAAATATCCTGGCCGAAGGCCTGTTTTTCCAACCATACAGGCTCACTCTCGTTCGCAAGGGAAAAAATCGACACCTAAATAGCACGAAAGGTCTAAATATTGACGAAGATATTAAATATTAAAAAAAAAAAAATCCTTGGCCAGTTACGAAAAATTAAGCCTCTATATTTTAGCTTTAGCTTGGGACCCGCAGAGGGCTGCACATGGGCAGCATGATATGCGGGGGTTGTGCGGGGAATTATGGGAAGGATGAAGAGAAAAATGTTCCTCTTACAATTACAGGCTTGCTATCGCTCACCAGGAAAAGATTGATACCTAAATGGCACGATAGGTCTTAACATTTATAACGAAATGGGACGAAAGGTCTTAAAATCGCCAAACAAGTGGGCCGAACGTCTAAAAATCTCAAAGCTAATGGGACTAAACACTAGGGAGAAAGGTGACCAGAAAAATTACCGCCTCCCCTTAAGTCTTCAGGAGGTGGAAAATTGTGCAAGGTTCTGCATCTCCTGAGTGAAGGAATCAAGTACCGGTAACATGACGTAACTTCGGACTGGGATATAACTTCGTACACCCTAGAAAAAATATATAATGAACCACAGTTATGGGATAAATACATGATGTTATGGAAAAACAAGTATGTCTGCGGTGTTCTTCCATAATGCAGAGTCATTTTTCCATAACTAGCTTACATACTTTTATCCAGAAATGTCCGAAGTATAGCCCACGTCCGAAGCTAGGTCATTTGGTACCTCATGTTCATCATACAACTTCCTTGGATGATATTTACTCTTCTGTTAATGGGGCCCGCCTCGCTTTTTTTTCTCTTTCTCTCCCTCTCTATTTGGCTTGTATCCATTCGGCCCCATTTACCCTACTGTTTTAAGACGTTTACCCCCATCCAGTTGTCAATATTTTGACGAGCGGTAGCGAGCCAGCATATATATATATTTTTTGACAGCTAGCTAAATTTGTAAATTTTTCGATAGAAAAATGTCTCCGGCGAAGCCGGTTTTCTCCATAAAATGCTGGCTCGCTATTGCTCGCCAGGAAGAAATCGACACCTAGATGGGGATACACATCTTAAAACAATTGGCTGAATGGGGTCGAATGAATACAAGCCAGAGAAAGAGAGAAAAGGAGAGAAAGATATAAAAAAGCAGGTGACCCCCCCCCCCTTAATGCTTAAATTACATTATTTTGCTGTATCTAACAATTAATGTAAAGTCTTAGCCCATTTGTGGGTATAAATAAACAATCAATCAATACATTATTATTATTATTGCATTTCTGTGTAATAGCAATGGTTGCGGCTCCAACTTCCGTATAGCCTCGAACTCGCAAACTCAAGGTTACTGCTCTCTAAGTTACTGCTGTTTTAAGCACCCAACAGTCTCTCGGAGAGGATATGATAAAGAGTGAATTCCATTAGGTAAATAATATAACAATATAGTACTAAGGAAATAATAAGTGCAAGGTGCTTGTCTAGTCGAACTTTAAAAGAATCAACGATGTTGCAGTCTATAACATCTCGGGGAAGCCCATTCCACAGATTGACAACTTGATTAAAGAAGTTCTTAGATTCATGTGAGTTAAATTATTTACCAATGATTTTGTAATAATTTCCCCTTGTAGCATTTGACTGGTTGAATGTAAAATACTTACTGCAATTCAAATTGTTGATGCCTTTGATGATCTTGAAAATTTGAATTAAGGCACCTCTTAATCTCCGCTGTGTTAGGGGAAAAAGATTAAATTCCTCAAGACGTTCCTGAAATATGGTATCATTTTGTTAACTCAACATTGTACTCGCTCCAGTTTGTCTATATCTTTTTGGTTGTAGGGGCACCAGGACTGAACTCAATATTCCAGAAGTGGAGGACTAACAAATTGTAAAGAGTGAGGATTAATCTTTAGATTTATGCTCAAAAGATCTGCCTATAAAATCTATAATATCGTTTACTTTCTTAACATTGTCTATTGTACATTGTCTACAGTATGGTACAGTATATTAACAGCATTGCACACTGTTATCCAATATTAAAATACACCGGGAACGAAATCCCCGGGAAACGAAATCCCCAGGAACGAAATAAACAAGGAAGCGCCACCACGCCCAACACGGGAATGTCTGGGTCGCTCACCACAGCAACGGAAGTGTCCGAAGTGGGGTAGACTGAATCATATTGAGACGGCTCATACGTTTGTCATTATAATGTGGCAATGTAGATGTCTTTTATCCACAGATTAACTTTTATTCACCTTATTCCAACACACATATTTATACGTCTTCTTAGCAAGAAACAATCCTTCTAGTAAACAAAACATATTATCTGCCTTCGTGTCTTTATATAAGTCTTTGAAGTCTAATAGTAACAGCTCTAATAAGTTACAGAGTATTAATGAAACGAAGATTATGACACCTATCATTTCTTTATGTTTTTATTTATATATGTATGTAATTATGTAAGAACCATGTCCCATAATATTAATATTACGAAGGTTATAATACCTACCAGTTTTGAAGTGTTATTTATGTACGTATGTAACTATGTAAGAACCATGGTAACAGTTACAAAGTGGTGTACAATCTATCTTATTCTAGTTACATTGTAGTTTATCTTATTGTACCAGTACCTCCCTACAATCAACCTAGTTGTTCCCCAATTCGTCCCTCCGCCACGACCATTTCAAAGTCCAAGTCTCTCACTCTTGTCCTCTGTAGCGGGGACGACCTTGTACCCCTGAGACATAGGAGTGCAGACCTGAGAAGAGAGAAAGAGAGCCGGCATCTCATCCAAGTTGCCCTCTGACCCGTGACTAGTGTGGACGTCCCCAGTGACCGCTAGTGTACCGGTTTACCCTTAGTGAGGTCCTAGTGAACTTTCATAGTGATGGCTGTTGTTGATGAGTCTGCTGTCTCCTCCCATACTCTCCAGCTTTGTCTTGCTTTGCAAGAAAGACTGGAGAGTGTGGAGCAGGAGATTCAGTGTCTCAAAGATGAAAATTTGGCCTTGAGACTAGCTATGGCGGAGAAGAAGTGTGAGGCTACCGGAAGTGTTCCCAGGGATCGTGAAGCCCCTTGGAAAGTGGTGTCAACTAGTGCAACGGCCTGCAAGCTGAAAAGGCAGCCAGTCAAGACCCACAACAACTTCAGCACCTTGGCTGATGAGAGTGATGGCGATGAAGTGGCGATCATCGAGGCAGTGAGAGGGGAGGGGGGGGAGTCTGCTGCTGTTGCTGCAACAACTACTGCTACACGCCGACAAAAGGAAAAAGCTAAGTCTGTTTTCATTGTCGGTGATTCATTGGTTAGATACCTTGGCAGGGCAACAAACACTCAGGTTGGTAAAGTTGTCTGCGTGCCTGGTGCCGGAGTCGGGAGGGTGGCTGAGAAGATAGATGCTGTCATGGAAGTGAGTGGGGAGGACCCCATCATCTTCCTCAACGCAGGGAGCAACGACATATGGAGATGCAGGACTGAGGAGTTGCTCTCCAAGTATCAGGAAATGTTGGAGAGGATCAAGGAAAAAGGTGGAGTTCCTGTGGTAAACAGTATCCTGCCTAGAAGAGGGGTAAGGAAGGAATGATCCTCCAGGGCTATTGGTGTAAATAGCCGGCTGGAGAAGTATTGTAAGGCAAATACTATTCCATTCCTGGATAACTGGTCCCTCTTTTATGGTAAGGATGAACTGTATGCCCAGGATGGAGTACATCTCTCTCGACTAGGAGTTTCGACCTTGGCCAGCTCACTCGACAAGATTGTTGCGGGGTTTCGTTAAAAAAACCTGGGTGTGTAAGTAAAATACTGTCTCCATATGGAGCAGGTACTTCATGTGACAAACCAGTGAGTAAAATAGAAATAATCAGTCAAGATAGTGCGGATATAGTGATGTGTAATAGTAGTATCGATAACACTACACATGTAACTGATAGTAAAGATGAGAATACTGATAGAATAGAATATCCGTCTAGAGCTAGTAGTTCAACAGGAAATAATAAGTTAGCTAAACACAATAGAAAATTAGTTGCAAATAAAAGTAATAGGTTGAGGGTATATTATACAAATTGTAGGAGTTTATGTAACAAAATGAACGAACTTAGAGCACTCGTTAGCACAGAAAATATAGACATAATAGCGCTAACTGAAACGTGGATTAATACAGAATCTAGGCATTTTTTAGCAGAATTTGATATTCCAGGATATAGTTTGTTTAAATATGACCGAACAAGTAGGAGGGGCGGGGGTATAGCAGTGTTTGTCAGGAGTACATTAAAAAGCTGTATTAAATCAGGTATTAGACTAAATAATGATAATGAAAGTGTTTGGGTAGAGGTTAACGAAGGTAGTGAGACCATAGTTATTGGAGTTATATATAGACCGCCTAATATGAGTAGAAATGGCGGAAAATCGTTATGGGAGGAAATTAAAATAGCATCAAGGTTTAGCAATGTGTGCATTATGGGGGATTTTAATTTTCCGAACATTGATTGGCAGCACCAAATAGGCGACTCCGATTCAGTAGAGTTTATTGAGGTAGTACAAGATAGTTTTTTATTTCAATTCATAGATACGCCGACTAGAGGTATTAATATTCTTGATTTAGTTTTTAGTAACAATGAACATATGATAAATAATGTAGAGATTGGTGACCACCTAGGAAATAGCGATCATAAATCTATTTATTTTAATATACAATGGACAGGGAATGCTAAAGAGAATACGACACTTATCCCAGATTTCAGAAAAGCCGATTATGGTGGGCTAAGAAGAGACTTAAGGGTGGACCCTATTGTTAAGCAATTAAGTCAGGATATGCCAGAGTTAAACTTGCCACCTACATATAACCAGTTTATTGCTTCACTCCACAATGCTCAAAATAAATATATCCCTAAAAGAAGATTTAGATCGACGCAGAACCAACCAAAATGGATGACTAATAAGCTAATAGATCTTATAGGAAAAAAGAAAGGAATATATCGAAAAATAAAGAAAGGTGAAAATCATTTACATATATACTATCAGACTCTATCAAGACAGGTCAAAAAGGAAATCAGGAAAGCAAAAATAAATTATGAAATAAGGATAGCCAGCGACTCAAAAAATAACCCTAAAGCTTTTTACCAACTATATAAATCTAATGTTAGAGATGTAATAGGCCCCCTAAAAACTTCAATAGGAGAAATAACAGAAAATGATTTAGAAATGTGCAGTACATTAAATAGTCAGTTTCTTTCCGTTTTCACTAATGAAAATTTGGCACAGATTCCAGAAGTCAATATGGTATATAGTGATAGTATAGAAAATATGTTAAGTACAGTTAGTATAAGTAGAAATGATGTGCTTAAGGAAATTGACAGACTGAAACCTCAAAAATCGCCTGGTCCTGACGAGGTATATGCTAGAGTATTAAAAGAATGCAGAGATGAGTTAAGTAGTCCATTAGCATTTATATTTAACAAGTCATTAGAAACAGGTTTAGTTCCAGAAGCTTGGAAGCTTGCAAATGTAGTTCCGATCTTCAAAAAAGGTGATAAATCGATAGCATCCAATTACCGTCCCATTAGTCTCACATCAATCATAGGAAAGTTGCTAGAGTCCATTATTGCTAGGAAAATTAGAAGCCACTTAGTAAAATTTAACTTAATAAATTCTTCTCAGCATGGACTCACTCAGGGACGTTCTTGCCTTACTAATTTGCTTAGCTTTTTCTCAGAGGTATATGAAGCAGTAGATAGTGACAAGTCATATGATATTATATATTTAGATTTCAGTAAAGCTTTCGACAGAGTCCCTCATGAGAGATTGATGAGAAAGGTTGAGGCACATGGAATAGGAGGGTCGTTGTTGGGATGGATTAGGTCATGGCTAATTGGTAGGAAACAGAGAGTCAGCATAAATGGTACCAAGTCAGAGTGGGGAGCAGTCAAAAGTGGTGTCCCCCAGGGATCGGTATTAGGTCCCCTGTTGTTTCTTATATACATAAATGACCTAGATTTAGGTATAACTAGTAGGATAAGTAAATTCGCAGACGATACTAAAATGGGGAGATCAATTGATTCAGATAGCGATATAGAGTGCCTCCAAAGGGATCTAGATACCTTACATGAATGGTCAGTAAATTGGCAGATGAAGTTTAACATTCACAAATGCAAGGTATTAAAGATAGGGAAGATGCAAACAAATGTTAAATATAAACTAGCTAATTTAGAATTAGAAAATTCAGACTGCGAGAAAGATCTAGGTGTGTTTGTTAGCAATGATTTGAAGCCTAGAAAACAGTGTATAAGCGTTCGTAATAAGGCAAACAGGATTCTCGGGTTCATCTCTAGGAGTGTGAGTAACAGAACTGCTGATGTTATCTTAAAACTTTACTTGTCATTAGTGAGACCCCATATGGATTATGCTGTCCAATTTTGGTGTCCTTATTACAGAATGGACATAGATTCATTGGAGAGAATTCAGCGTAGAATGACAAAAATGATCCATAATATTAGAAATTTTCCGTATGAAGAAAGGTTGAAGAAATTAGGTTTACATTCGTTAGAGAGACGCAGAGTTAGAGGGGATATGATAGAGGTGTTCAAGTGGGTTAGTGGGATTAACAAAGGGGACATGACAAATGTACTAAAGCTCAGTGATAGCGAAAGAACTCGTACCAATGGTTTCAAATTAGATAAATTTCGTTTCAGAAAAGATATAGGCAAATATTGGTTTGGTAACAGAGTTGTAGATGGGTGGAATGGGCTACCAAGTGATATAGTGGGATCAAGAACGATAGGGAGCTTTAAGAAAAAATTGGATAAGCATATGGACGAGAGGGGTTGGGTGTGAAGGGGGATCAGCCGGGTTGGGCCAATCAGCGCTCTGCAGACCCCCGTAATCCTGCGTTAATCTCTAACCGGTTTGGTAAGATGATCCTCAGGGTATTAGAGTGTTGAGCCTATAATTGGGCTTTGTAATTGGGGTTGTGTGGGACAGGGATCTGCCTTGCTTAGGCCAATTGGCTTTCTGCAGACTCCCATTTTCTTATGTTCTTATGTTCTTATGTTATGACTTGGCTTCTATGCTGGCGCTTTTTCTCCGATATTTGTTCAGCTAATCTGGTATAGAAGACACTTGCAGAAGGTCCCATACCTCCCGACGATGAGAAGACCAGAGGAATAAAGCTTCCTTGATCCCTGTTCAAAATTCTTTCTTCATAAGCGTGTTTTTTCTCACTTTCGTTTCTCAAGTATGCCGCCTTGTGTCCTCGCCCACGATATGTTTGTGCTCTTGGGTTGAAGATTCTGATGTCGAAAAAAGCCCGTTGTCCCCTCGTCCAAAAACCTCGAGCACTTACGTCCACTCTTGCTTCATTTGAAGTATTTGCAGTATTGTGGGCCAAGCGCTGTCCGTCCATAGGCAGAAGTTCCGGTTCGATTCTGACATCATGGCACACCTCGTCCAGCATTTGTGCAGTGATGTCTCATACTTCATCATGCCGGATACAGATGAATCCTCCTTTCTTACAGGTCATACAGTGGTCTGGGTTGTTTATTTCACCGCATGCACATTTCAGAGGCAGGTTCGAAACTGGCCACCCATACCTCAAGGCTACGGCATCATTGAATTCTTGTTTATTTAAGCTGAAGCCTTTCTCCTTTATTGGTAATGATGTGAGCCAATTTGAAGCCCCCGTGTCTTGTGCCATCTCAACTCTCATTTTCAGTTCTTCCCTACATCTGGTCTTAATTTGTTCTAGGCTATGTTTCTGTCTCTCTTCTCTGCTCTTTGTAATTTCCTGTCTTGCATTTCGTTGTTCCTCTTCGTCCACCTCATCATTTTCATTTTGCTCCCGTATTTTTTCTGTCAGAGACGTAGTAAGTTTAAGGGAATTTTGGTACTCATGTAGTGCCGCCTCCACTGGGTTTATGATCCCCATACCTCCGAACCTTGGCGGAAGAGCTAATAGATCTCTTAGCTCTTGCGTGACGCCTTCCATCTCTGTTAAGGCCGGTATGAATGTTCCTCTGATTGCTTCTTCCAGCGGTTGGAGCATCTGTTTAATGCCAGGCACTGTTCTCATAAGAAAGGTCCATCTGTGCTTAACACCATATGTGAAGGCAGTATATGCAGCATGTGGTTCAGATTTCGCAATGTCTGCCAGGGTTTTCACTTCCTTTACCCACTCCGCTACCTTTTTTCGCACATAGTCTTTCTTGCATTCTTCTGTGCCTATTACTGCTCCCAAATGGCGTTGACCCTCCTTTGTAATCTTCACTCCTGTCCCATCAAAAGTCCGCACCGCTTCTTCATACTTGTTTTCTTTCACTATTAGTACAGATTTACTAGCATTCGGATGGTACCCAATGACTTCGATGTAAGAACCATGTCACACACACAGATTAGTTTTTTTCTATCTTCTATATAAACAACTATGTACATGCCTTCTATAAACATCTACCATTCTCTATTTTCAAATCAAACAGACCACACATGCTTCTTTCTGAGTTGTAAGCCAACGAATTTTGCCTTTCGCAAATCCCCAGATAAGACATTGACCACCAGAAATACCAACCTATCCAGTCGCTAAGAATAGCTAAGAATATAACTCTGGGGTCTCCAGTAGCCAGATAGATTACTTCTTGGTTAACAGGAAAGACTGGAAACTAGTTCGGGATGTAAAGGTCATCCCGAGCGTAGAATGTATCCCCCAGCATAAGCTACTTGTGTGCGACATGAGCTTATACAGAGATCCTAAGCGTAAGAAGGTATACATACCCAAAAGGAAAGTGTGGCTGCTGAAGGACAAGGAAGTTAGGGATAGGTTTCATAGTGAACTGGAGGAAATGAATAGAAATAAGGAAGCTAGGCCTAACGATGTAAATAGTCAATGGAACTTTCTTAAGCATAGCCTTATCGCTGCCACTGACAAAGTCTGTGGGAAAACAAAGGGTCACCCCAGGAATAAGACCTCCTGGTGGTGGAACGATGAGGTAGAACATGCTGTGAAAGAGAAAAGGAGATGCTTCAAAGCATGGAAGAAAAGAGGCAGCAAGGAGGAATACCAGGCAGCTAAACGAACTGCCAAAAGAGTTATTTACAATGCTAAAAATCGCATTAAGGACCTGGTCCTTGAACAAGTGTGTAACACTGACAATCCCAATGGGATCTTCAACCTAGCTAGGCGAGTTAAAAATGACAGTAGGGATATTATAGGTGAACAGTGTGTTAGAAACGATAATGGGAAGATTGTGTATGCAAAAAATGAAATCAGAGAAGCATGGAAGGTACACTATGAACGATTGCTAAATGTAGAGTTTGAATGGGATAAGGAACAGCTTAGTATCGAAAAACCAATATCTGGGCCCCCTCCTTTGATAGCACCAGCTGTAGTGAGCGACGCAATCAATAAAATGAAGGACGGTAAAGCTCCAGGTTGCTCTGACATTGTCGCTGAGATGATAAAAGCCTCAGGGGAGACTAGTGTAAACTTAGTCACTGAGTTGATAAACACCATTATTAAAGATGAGAAAATCCCAGAGGATTCGCTCAAAAGTGTAATAGTAAATATATACAAAGGAAAAGGGGATGCGCTAGATAGAGGAAAATATAGGGGCCTGAAAATACTTGACCAAATCATGAAGGTCTGTGAGAGAGTCCTTGAGGGTTTGATCAGGCAAAGCATCTCTATTGATGATATGCAGTTTGTTTTTATGCCGGGACGGGGTACAACCGATGCTATCTTCATAGTCAGGCAGATACAGGAAAGATACTTACTAAAAGGCAGGGATCTTTACTTTGTGGTTGTAGACCTGGAGAAGGCCCTTGATAGGGTGCCTAGAGATGTTGTGCAGTGGGCTATGAGGAAACCTGATGTGGAAGAGTGGCTGGTGCGTGTGATAATGAAGATGTATGAGGACTCGCGAAGTGCGGTGAGGGTGAAGGGTGTACTGAGTGATGAGTTCGCAGTCCGTGTTGGAGTCCATCAGGATTCAGTGTTAAGCCCCCTCCTCTTTATTATGGTCTTGGAGGCACTGTCTAGAGTTTTTAGAGGTGGACTCCCGTTGGAACTGTTTTATGCAGACGATTTAGTCCTAATAGCTGACAGTATGCAAGATGCTGAGGCCAAATTCAGAGAGTGGAGAGAGGGCATGGCGAGCAAGGGTTTAAGAGTCAATATTAACAAAACCAAGGTTATGCATTGGAGATTGAGACGAGGCAATGTGGAAAAGAGCGGTGCAGACCCATGTGCAGTGTGTGGAAAGGGAGTGGGCGTTAACTCAATTCAATGTAGCATCTGTCGATGTTGGGTACACCATGGGAGTAAGTGCTGTAGTAGAATAAAGGGACCCCTGCTGAAGGATAAGTCAGAAATAGAGAAATTTGAGTGCGTAGTGTGCAAAGGCGAGCTTGTGTTAAGTGATGATCCTGTGGCTGTGAATTTTGGAAATAAGTCTTTGGAGCTGGTGAACAAGTTTTGTTACCTAGGAGATACCATCTCTGCCGGTGGTGGGGCCGAGGCTGCCATTGTTGCTAGAATTAAGTGTGGCTGGGGGAAGTTCAGAGAACTGATGCCAATCCTGACCATGAAAAGAATGCCTCTCCCCCTGAAGGGAAAGGTGTATGCCTCATGTGTTAGAAGTGCAATGACGTATGCCTCAGAAACATGGGCCGTTAAAGTAGAGGATGTCAACAGATTGGAGCGTAATGAGATGAGAATGGTGAGATGGATGTGTGGGGCCAGGCTACAGGATAGAATAACAAATGTTGAGCTGAGGAGACGTTTAGGTATAAAGAGTATTAGCGAGGTGATGCGTACATGTAGACTGGGTTGCTATGGACATGTGGAGAGAATGTATGAACAAAATTGGGTGAAAAAATGCAGGTCTGTGATTGTGGAGGGAGCTGCACCAAGGGGTGGACCGAAGAAGACCTGGGATCGGACTATACACCTATTGTGCTACACTCTAATTAGCTGCAGAGATGTAGACACCAACCCCGGCCCTTGTTCAACGTTGAAGAAACCTCACCACCAAACAAGTAAGGCAGACACCGACATTTCAACAGTCCCTAGCAGTAAAATTCGTTATAACAAACTGGGCCAGCAGGTATCCCAGCCTCCGGCCGTCACGCTCCAATTCAACCCACAACACAATCCAACACTATCGGTGGCTCAACATGTAACTGGAGCAGCTAGGAAGAAAGGCATCAGTCGCAACAACATCAACAATGGAGCAGCATTAGCAGCCAGGAATAAGGACAACATCATCAAACAGCAAATACAGGTGGGGCAGGGAGGGGTCACAGGGGGAGACATAGCCACAGACAGTCCCCACCCTAGCAGCACAGCTGATCATCACACCGCCAGACGTACAACGAACAATACAAAGAATCTATGTACAGTGTGCGATATTAGATTCAACAAAAGGAGTCCAACATCACAATGTAGTATTTGTAATGAAACAGCACACGATCGATGTTCTTATGTTAACAGCAGACAAGAAATGGAATGCGATAAATGCAGGGAATTAGCAATTACCCACTCCACCAACTCTACATTACCCACAGCATTACCATTAATACCACAGATATCGGCGACCCAAGTAGCACAACATGCAACAAGAACAACAATAAAAACAGGTAGCACTCGCAAATACATCTACAGGGAAGCAGCATCAACGGACAATGAAAACAACAACAACAACAACAGCAAACAACCACAGCCCGACCGCAAGTATCCCCTACTCTCTCCCGCACAAACAGCTGATCGACGCGGACCAAACCACACCTCCAGTCGTATGATAAACAGTAAGAAAAAACTATGTATAGTCTGTAATATTGGTTTCAACAATAGGAGTTCACTTTTACAATGAAACAGTTGTAATGAAATTGTTCATAACCGATGTACTTACGTTAACAGTAGAAACAAAGTTGAATGTGTTAAATGTAGGAACTCAACTGTACAACATCGCGAAACCATTTGTTTTATTTGTGAATCACTCATAACACGACGTCAGAAGATCCAAAACTGTGTAAAGTGTAAACAGGTAGCTCACATGCAGTGCATCTCTAAGAAGACCAACAGTGAAGAACGGGAATTCCTTTGCAATAAGTGTGCCTTGCATTCATTACCGAATATTAATGTAAATGATCCAAGTATTAACAACTCAGAATCCAGCCAGGACACATTCAAAATCAAAGATGAATACAGAGTGTTCACCAACAAAGGGCTCCATCTTATCCATATTAACGCCAGATCAATGTACCATAAATTGTCAGAAATAAACTTGTTAGCTAATAAGGCCAAAGCTTCAATAATTGCAATCACAGAAACCTGGCTGGATTCAAGTATAAACGATGGTGAAATAAACATTCAAGGTTTCAACATGGTTAGGAATGATCGCAATAGGCAAGGGGGAGGAGTATGTCTGTATGTAAAAAACAACCTCACACACACAACTAGGACCGACCTCCATGTAGAAAATCACGAAGCTCTGTGGATCGACCTACACCTGCCGAGGACAAGACCCATCACAATTGGGGTATGCTATAGGCCACCAGCCGACACACAATTCTTGACCAAATTTGAACGAACTTTGTCATCGCTAGACCCTCGGAATGAATCCATCATACTAGGGGATTTTAACCTGTGTTACAAACAACGAAATGATAGGCTTGTACGAGAATATAGGCATATACTGACAATGCACAATCACAAACAACTCATCACAACCCCCACACGTATCTCTGAGAACACTGCCACAATATTAGACCACATAAACTGTAACAGAGAGGACAAAATATCCCAATCAGGGGTTATACAGACTGGGATAAGTGATCACTTCGTCACATATTGCACACGGAAAACCACAAAAATTACCCTAGAGAATCACAAGATTATCAAAACAAGGTCACTCAGAAACTACAATAAGGAAACATTTCTGGACATTTTATGGAATACAGACTGGTCTCCAGTGTTTGGAAGTACAAACGTTAATGACGCATGGGTTGGCTTCAGAACCATCATCACAAACATCCTAGACGAAATAGCTCCTCTGAAAGACATACGAATTAAAGCAAGGTCAGACCCATGGATCAACAATGACATACTACACCATCTGGAACACAGAGACAATCTGTTAAAAAGGCTAGCGAAACATAGACAGGATCAAGGTCTGAAACATGAGTTCAACAGGGCCAGGAATAAACTAAGTAGGAAAATCAAATCAGCGAAAAATAATTATTTTCACAATAAGGCAGAGGATTATCAGAATAACCCAAAGAAACTATGGAGGCACCTAAAAACAACAGGCTACAGCAACAAGACAAGGGATTCGTCTAACACTAATATTGCTCTCACCATTAATGATCAGGTTTGCCACGATAAACGACAAATTTCAACCTACTTCAACTCCTTCTTCACTTCCATAGCAAACACACTTGCACAGAACCTACCTCAACCTCTCAATAAATACACGACAACAACGGCCACCTTTCGTAATTTCTACAGAGATAAAGACATACACCCGAACACATTTAGATTGCAAAATGTTACACCAAAATACACTTTTGACGAGCTGTCTAACCTAAATGTACATAAGAGCACAGGACCAGACAAAATTCCTGCCAAATTTCTACGAGATGGAGCCATTGGTATAGCAGGCCCCCTAACCCACATCATCAACTTGTCAATTAACACCAACACAGTACCTGCTGAACTGAAGGAAGCTATTGTAACCCCTCTATTCAAGAAAGGAAATAAACTAGAAGTTGGCAACTACAGACCAGTTAGCATATTATGTATTGTATCTAAAATCCTTGAAAGAGCGGTATACACCCAAATTGAACACTACCTCAAACAAATTATCTATTCTATAAGTTTCAATCAGGTTTCAGATGCATGTACTCGACAGACTCCTGTCTCATCCACTTAACGGATCACATTCGTAAAGAAATGTCTAAAGGTAACTACACCGGTATGGTTCTTCTTGATCTACAAAAAGCGTTTGACACAGTAAACCATGATATCCTATGTAATAAACTACAAGCTATGGGCATAGGGTCTGTGAACTGGTTTAAATCTTATCTTAGTGGTAGAACCCAAAGAGTCAAAATTGATGATAATATATCTGATCCTATGCCAATTAACTGTGGGGTCCCGCAGGGAAGCATCCTTGGTCCCTTACTCTTTCTCTGTTATGTGAACGACATGGAACTGAGCGTCTCATGTAAATTATTACTGTATGCAGACGACAGCGTGCTTCTGGTTTCAGGAAAAGACCCAATAAGAATTGCCACTTCACTTTCCAAAGAACTAGCATCATGTAGTGAATGGCTAGTGGACAATAGACTATCTCTTCACCTGGGCAAGACGGAAGCCATCTTATGTGGAACAAAACGCAAACTGAAAGACATTGTGGGCTTCTCGGTCAACTGTAATGATATTCCTATAACAACAGTGTCACAAGTTAAATATCTCGGACTGAAACTGGACACGAGTTTGTCAGGTGAAACAATTTTGGAATCTATCCTGAGTAAGTGTAGAGCACGTATAAAATACCTGTATAGACAGGTGGGATGCTTGCCCGCGGCGACCAAAAAGACCCTCTGCCAAGCGCTTGTTCAATGTCATTTTGACTATTCTGTGTCATCCTGGTACTCTGCATCATCTAAATCAGCACAGCACAAACTTCAGGTCACTCAAAATAAAATGGTTAGGTTCATGCTGAACCTAGGACCCAGATCACATGTTGGCCATGAACAACTTCAGTCACTAGGTATGCTCAATGTTTCTGACAGGGCCAAACAAATCAGGCTAACTAATGCCTTCAAAATTTTCTATGACAGAGCTCCAGAGTATCTAAAGAATGATTTTGTTAAAGCAAATGAGAGGAGTGGACATAATACAAGAAACATGATGTTTAATTTTTAGGTCCCGAGAATACAAGGACAGGGTAAGCAAACATTCTTCTTCACTGCCATCAAAGACTGGAACGACCTACCCCAGTCAGTCCGTGAAAAGAGAACACTGTATTCCTTCAGACGTAGCCTGAAGGAACACCTGCACCGGACAGCTGCGAGAAGGGAGCACCAAGCTTATGTCTACTACTAAATACGACATAAGAGATAGACAAACCAAACTGAAATGATTACTGATTACGGATTACTGATATTTACTATAGGATGTAAGGTATCTTAAATTAACCCCCTAGAAATATTTTCTCTAAAGTATCTATTTCTTTATCCTCCCAATTTCTTCAGCTAACCTAATCCCACAAGGACCCCAATGGAAATACGCCTAACGGCCTTATTGGGCTATCCTTAGTTGGAATTATGCAAGGCTGGTACATGTCATATTTATAACAAACTATGTGGTACCAACTATGTAAATTGCTAACTGAATAAATATCATTATTATTATTATTATACGCGCTGATCTCAAATCCAAGAACTTGACAAGTGAAGCAGCCCTTAACAGGGTTGCCTGGAACGCCGCCATTAGGACAAGAGACTGAAACTGCACTTATGTGTGGAACACTCAGTCTTAAAATTTTATGTATGTATTATAGGTTTGACTCCTGTAAGGAGATAAAGAAACCCTAATATTTAGTAGTGGCCCCATAATCATTGACGAACATGCCTATTACATAAGGCATCCTCTTCAAACACTAATCCGCCGTAGTTTGAATCTACCGCGCAGAGCATTTAAAATCTGAGGAGCCTTCATCATGAGTGCACGCGACCTCACTCATGGCTTCAGCCATTATGAATTGGGTTCTCACTACGAAAAAACTTCGTAAAAAATAAAAAACAAAAAGAAAATAAGAATAACTATCCAATAAGCTTTCCATCATATCGTGGATGTACTTGTGTGGATCTTTGACCAGACGCTGATTCAGGCGTCATTCTTCCTTCACTGATATATCAAGTAAACCAAAATCCTTAATACATCAACGAATGGGAAGGGGATGGTCGGGAGGGCCCCTGATTATGGGGCCACTACTAAATATTAGGTTTTCTTTATCTCCTTACAGGAGTCAAACCTATAATTTATTAGTGGCCCCTCCATCATTGACGAACATGCCTGATTTCTAAGACTGGAGGGGGACATTCGTAATCATATCATAACTCTAGAAAAGCAGATAATCAAACAACCACAGTGTATTCTTACTTTTGTAAAAAAGAGATATTCGGGTGCATAAACTTTATACAGCCTAAATCTTCAAAAAGGGGTACAAGCAGGAGCGTGCTTCAAAGAAGCCTGCTTGAAAAAGGGTTAACTCTGAGACTCTGTGCACAGATCTGCTAGTTAAGAAGGCACCCCACTTAAAGTAAGTGGGGAAAACTAAAAACTTATAAGTTTACATGTGCACATATAAACCCCATTAACTAGTGGATATATTCATACAAATATAACCAAACATAAATTAATTCTTGTACATTCGTAGAAGTACTGAACTCGTGTACTTATGCAGAAGTAATTACTGCAAAAGTAAAAGTCGTAGTTGCCACTACCGAGATTTCTCAAAAATCTATTGCTTCACAGCCAAAGCTACTTACAACAAGAATTGTCGTAACACTACTATTGGCCTTTAGCACAATTTCCTGCAATGAATACTATAGAGAAATTTTATAATACAATGCCTACAACCAGTATCACAGCTCGTATGTTCCGAACACATACTCCGGAGGGGTCTAGGGTGCCCTATGTCACATTGACTGCACCCTCCCCCCCCCCCCCCCCCTTTTTCTTGAAATTAAACAAAACGTGACTAAAAGGGCCACCTAGACCCTCTGCCGTAAAGCTATACATGGCAAGGAAGGTTTGTCCAGAGCTACTGAAAGGTATCGAGGCAAAAACTCCTGATTAGAGGCCCACAACTGTGTGGACGTAATAACTTCCACCGAAAGATTATTAAGGAAACGTAAAGAGGCTGTCCCCTTGCGTAAATCGTGGGTCTTACCCACAACGCCGGGATGCTTCTCTTTAAAGTCCTCGACCAAGAGAGAAGCCAGTGTACGCTCCATCAAGCGTTCACCCGGACTTGCGACCCATAAAGCACCCTGGTGATTTAGAGGTGCCACTCTTAAATATTTGGTTAGAGCTTGCACTGGGCAAAAAAGATGGTGCACCTTTCTCCTGTTTAACGCCGGCACCGTGAACTCTGAAAACACGTGTTCACTGTGCTCAATCTCGGCTATGAATCCTGGGGAAGGTGCAATGTGAATACACTCATGAAGCCTATCAAAGCTGAGGCAATTAGGTGCGTTGCTCATCGCCGCCAGCTCAAATACTCTATTCCCGGTAGCCAAAGCCATAAGGAATACAGCCCTTTTGTAAAATCTGCAGTCTTTGGTACATACGGGAACGAGAATAACAACGATGCTTTGTCCAGAGACCATGTAGGCCTGAGCTGACGGGGAGGTGGGCGGAGTTTAAAACCTGCCCACATAAATCACTTTCAGATAAATGTTTTTGCATGAACAGATAAATTAAATAATAAACAACCAACGCCACCGAGGGCACAGTTTGTTTTGTTCTACGAATCCGAGACGTAAAAGCTTTCCAATGCGATTGAAACTGTCGCTTTGGAGACTGGGTATATTGATTCGTGAATATCTTGGTCACGTCGCTACCATAAGGTGCTAGCCACTTGGCCTCCTGAATGTCCAAAATGAACAAGTCCGCGAGGTCTCTAGGTTGCCAATTGTTTTCTAAGTGGAACTACCCGACCAGGAGGGACACTGGGTGCGGGCACCACGTGTTCAAATGCTGGTACCACACTGCGCCGGCCACAGGGGCGCGATTAGCGAGACTACGCCTCGCTAATCCTGTAGTTTGTTGACTACGTGGCACATTAGAGACGCGTCTGGCGGCGGAAAAGAGATAAATGGAACTCAACCTGTTCTCGTCCGTCATCAGAGCGTCAGGTCCGCCCGCCGGCGTTATCGTCCGGCGGGTGAGGTACGACTGTGAGTATCGCCATACACCTTGGCTGTGGCTGTCCCTCGCTTGCGAGCTCGGTATACTCCCTGAACAGGAGCCCTCGTCCGAGTCCCGTAAAGGTTTATGATAATTAAAAGCTCCCATGGCTCATTAACACATTGAAAGCAGAGCTGGTGCGCAAAATCATAAAGTATACTAATTAATTTAATTTATATTTAATTGTATTAAAATAAATTACTATAAATAAACACAATATTATCATAATATAATCATAGAAAATATATATGTTTTTTATGATTCAGCCATTAAATTATTTCATTAACAAATAAAAATAAGATAGGGCTACCTGAGCTTAACGGCGTTGAACATACAGCAATGAGAGGTTCAAGTGCCGACACGACAGAGACTAGGAGAAAACTACCCTGCCCCCGGGAACTACCTGGTCACCTGGTGCAACACCGGTAATCCGCCCTGGAAAGAGAATTTTCCGGGGATTAATGCTCATAGGGTTACACCCAAAAAACGGTACAAAATATGTGCCTCAAAACCGCCGGTCAACGAACCGTAGCACTCCACCACTACTTTTCGTTGTCCTTTAGTATCATATTAAAGATTTCAGCATATCTTTACCTGTCCAGAAGATTGAAGCATATCTTCTGAATCCTCATAAAGATGAAGCATATCTTTATTAAAGATGAAGTCTTTCAAGTATCCCTTTACACTTGAAACACTAGTAAGATTCCGGCATCTTTTTATCCCATAAAAAGTCTAAGCCTATCTTAATCTCTAATCTGGCGTCAACCAGAAGCCCTCATAGATCGCCGTCTTGAAGGCCGTGATACCCTATTGTATCAATCAATTTTTTGGCAAATTATCGCGAATTGCAAATCAGTTAATATAACCACCCAAAGGTACAACCGCCGGGTTTTATATGCAATGTCAAACCAATTGTACCTGCCCCAGACCTCTTTGTAAAAAGGTCGCCGGGAGGGAAAGACTAAACAAACAAACGTCATTGTTTCAATGGCTTATTAAATATTTCAGCATATCTTTTATCTGTCCAAAAGAATTAAGCATAACATCTTAATCCTCATAAAGATGAAGCATATCTTTAGAAAAGATGAAGTCTTTCAAGTAACCCTTTACACTTGAAACACTAGTAAGATTCAGGCATCTCTTTATCCCATAAAAAGTCTAAGCCTATCTTAATCTCTAATCCGGCTGCTCCCAGAAGCCCTCATAGATCGCCGTCTTGAAGGCCGCGATACCCCATTGTATCAATCAATTGTTTGGCAAATTATCTCGAATCGCAAATCCGTTAATATAACCACCCGAAGGTACAACCGCCGGGTTTTATATACAAGGACCCCAATGGAAATACGCCTAACGGCCTTATTGGGCTATCCTTATTTGGAATTATGCAAGGCTGGTACATGTCATATTTATAACATACTATGTGGTACCAACTCTGTAAATTGCTAACTGAATAAATATTATTATTATTACTATTATTATAATTATTATTATTAATGTCAAACCAATTATACCTGCCCCAGACCTCTTTGTAAAAAGGTCGCCGGGAGGTAAAGACCAAACAAACAGACAGCATTGTTTCAATGGTTTTGAAAAGCAGAGAAAACCAAGGCCAACAGGTGTCAGCCTGATCACCTAGAAAACTGAGAGGAGCCCCCCTCGACGGGAATAACTCAGGAAGCCTGATCCCAGGCTCGACCATCGAAAACGCAGTTTCTGATGAGCCCTCAAGCGACCAAACTCGTCGGGGTAACTTACCTATTTTAGCCATCCTGACTAAAACTCGGTAAACAAAAACGGTGTTCTCGGAGCAACGAGAAAAACGCCGGAAAGGTAACCCACACTAAACTATACATTACAGGAGGGCGTAATGCATAAAGCAATGAATAACACAGGAAGCCTGCTCCCAGGCTCGACCACAGAAAACGCAGTTTCTTATGAGCCCTCAAGCGACCAAACTCGTCGGGGTAACTTACCTATTTTGAGCCATCCTGACTAAAACTCGGTAAACAAAAACGGTGTTCTCGGAGCAACGAGAAAAAACGCCGGAAAGGTAACCTACACCAAACGAGATATTTTAACACATTTCATACAAAGGGTGTGCGCAAAAATAGGGATACCTGAACAGGAGGGTGTAATGCATAAAGCAAAAACCGGGGCAAAGGTAGCCATGACAGAGACTGGTGGGATAATTACTCCAGGTTCTGCATAGACCCGCCGGAACCCAGCTCTGGAAAAACAGAAAATTTCCAGGAATTAATGCTCATAAGGTTAACCCAAACATGTTCGCACACAAGTGTTAAATAACCCGCCGGGTAACGAGACGTAATACTCAACGACGACAGCTCGCTACGCGGTGGGGTTTCCCAAGTAAAAGATTTCAGAATATCTTAATTTGTCCAAAAGATTTATGAATACCCTCTGACATAATATATAAAGACCAGCATGGCGTTTATAACTGATGAAGTCTTTCCGGTGGTGTTTGTTTCAAGATTCAATTTTGGAAAAAATAAAAATAAAAAAGACGCCGGCCCCCGAATTATCTCGTAGATCAAAAACTGGGAAGCCTGACAAATATACGAGATCTAACTTCTCCCGAAGTATCTTTTTAGATCGCCGTATGTTGAAGGCGGCGATACAAAACGTATCCCTCAATTGTCTGGTTAACTAACTGAATCGTAAATTCGTTATTCCCATCCCTCCAAGGAGCACCCGCCGGGTGTGAATATTAGTTTTAAAAAACGTTAACCCCAATTGTGCCCTAAAGTGCCGTATGTTGAAGGAGGCGATACATAATGCATCCCTCAATTGTCTGGTCAACTAAACTGAATTTTGCAAATTCGGGCATCCCACCCTTCCAGGTTGCACCCGCCGGGTGATTTAAAGTTTAAAAGTTAACCCCAAATGTTCCTAACCCCTATTCTTTGTAAAAGATCGCCGGGGAGGAAATACAAACATCGCGAATTGCAAATCAGTCAATATAACCACCCAAAGGTACAACCGCCGGGTTTTATATGCAACGTCAAACCAATTGTACCTGCCCCAGACCTCTTTGTAAAAAGGTTGCCGGGAGGGAAAGACTAAACAAACAAACGGCATTGTTTCAATGGCTTATTAAATATTTCAGCATATCTTTCACCTGTCCAAAAGAATTAAGAATAACTTCTTAATCCTCATAAAGATGAAGCATATCTTTATTAAAGATGAAGTCTTTCAAGTATCCCTTTACACTGGAGACACTAGTAAGATTCAGGCATCTTTTTATCCCATAAAAAGTCTAAGCCTATCTTAATCTCTAATCCGGCTTCTCCCAGAAGCCCTCATAGATCGCCGTCTTGAAGGCCGTGATACCCTATTGTATCAATCAATTGTTTGGCAAATTATCTCGAATCGCAAATCCGTTAATATAACCACCCGAAAGTACAACCGCCGGGTTTTATATGCAATGTCAAACCAATTATACCTGCCCCAGACCTCTTTGTAAAAAGGTCGCCGGGAGGTAAAGACCAAACAAACAGACAGCATTGTTTCAATGGCTTTGAAAAGCAGAGAAAACCAAGTCCAACAGGTGTCAGCCTGATCACCTAGAAAACTGTGTGGAGCCCCCCTCGACGGGAATAAACCAGGAAGCCTGATCCCAGGCTCGACCCTAGAAAACGCAGTTTCTGATGAGCCCTCAAGCGACCAAATTCGTCGGGGTAACTTACCTATTTTAGCCATCCTGACTAAAACTCGGTAAACAAAAACGGTGTGTGACGCTCACCGCTTCCCCCAGAACCGCATGGCTTACTCGCTAGGACTCGCCAGGGCAGAGAATGTAGCAACAGTCTACCTATCATTGTGTACTGTCCTTCTCGAGAATGCTTGTGTTGCAGACAGTTCAGAACTGTTCTTTGTTTTCGTCTGTCACAATCCTTTCTATTTTATTTAGTCAATTGAAAGTATTGTGTTAAGTAGTTGAATGAGGGGAAGGCGAGCGGGAGAGAGAGAGAGAGAGAGACAGACCAGGTAGTGTGACTTGGTGGTGAGTGTGGCGCGTGGCCGGCCCCCTTACATAGGCCTCGCGGGATTCGTTGCCTCCTGCCTAACACGGCCTACTAGGTGGCTGCTTACTGGGCAACTGTCGCGCGCCCTCGTGCCATTCCTGCGAACTGGGACTCCACCCATGCGGTCCCTGGAAATATCCTGGTCAGATCCGTCCCAGACAGCATACTCTAAGCATCTCCCTTGAACTGTTCCACACTCTTGTCTTAGAATCTTTCTCTTCTACTGCCTCTATCATGTCCACTACTTCCTCACCTTTTATTAATATCAATCCCCCTCTGGTTCCCTGCATCCACACCTTGAATTGGTGGCCAGACTGTATTATATGCTGGATCTCACATTTCTTATGTACTAGGCTAAGGTTGAAGATAGTCATTGTCTTTTTGGGAGATTGTATTGCTCGGACTGTCTCCATCAATCACTAATGTTTCTACAGGGTTAAATAATGCTAGACTAGGGATCAGGTACCTTGCTGTTGGTGTTTTCACTGTGTGTAGGCTACTTTTGAGCTGCACGACACTACGGATTTTTGTGGGTTACCTGGGTGGATCTTTTATCTGTGTACCTTGGAGCTTAGACTGTGTAGTGCGTGAGGGCTGCTTGCCTAATCCACCCAACACTGTTCTAACTCTATTTGCATTTACTTTTGAGGGTCGCCAGGAGGATACTCGATACTTGTGATCGAGAATCCTTCATATTAACGTAATCAGGCCGCACAGACCCAAGGTCCACACTAGGCTAGGTGGCTCCACCAGAATTCTGTACCTTTGCGCATCCCAGCTAGACTTTATTAACCCGGGTAGACATTAGCATTAGATCATATACTCTTTTATGCATACCCATTATTTCTACACAAGCATTTTGAGGTCTAGGTTGCTGTAGAGAGACACAACCAGCATAGACCGGTTTTGTTAATAGGAGTACTACTTTTTCGTGGCGAGCATTATTACTGTTGCACCGCTTATAATATTCTTGTGTCCAATAACATTATAGATCCAGCCTTTTTGTGTATTTAGCCTACGCGTGCATTGTCCTGCCTCCTGCTATTTTGTGGTTCCATTTCCGATACGTTCTTCTTAGTAGCATCCGACATTATTCAGAAGATTCCTTGTTCGGTGCTTGAGGACTTTACAACACTTTCTTTCATAAAGGAGTGACAGATATTATTGATTAAAGTAACGTTAAGTAAACCTTCTTATTGTTTGCATTAGATCACTCTTGTGATTTAATTAAGTTAACTATCTTTTCCTTGTGTACCATAACTAAGCAACCATATGTTATAGGTAATAGGCTGTTTCAGAGAACATCAGCCTATAATAGAAGCACATAGATACTGAGAGTTAAGATACCCCGCTATCGCAGATATAACTCTGGAGGGTATATGTGTTCTTTGTTCGACGGGATTATATATCAGGGGTTGGATCTAGCGTTTCCGTTGTTGCATTTATGTCAGTCTAGTCCAATGTATAAGAGCCACTGATTTATACGAGACCCGATCGTAACAAATGGCGACCTAGCTCAGGATTTGGTGAACTGACATATAATTGCAGGTTATTGTGCAGATTTTTCTCACAGTTTAGGCAGTGAACATTTGTTGATTTTGTGGAATATTTTTTGAGGACATGCAAGAATTATTTTTTTAGCAAAGTAATATAGCACTTAAGCTGTCTCCGAGAATTTTTTATTGTGAATATTGTGGTATAAGAGTTTGGGGTACTTCTTTTTTGTGTATCAAAGTGAAAAATCTTCAGTGAGCATCATGTCTTATAGCGGATCAGTGCAGGATGAAGACACAGTACGTGATGTAGAAGCTGAGGAGCAGCAGCATGGGCAGGTTGTTAACTTGGTGAACAGTGAGGAGGATGCAAGGAATTTTTTACAATGGCCTGTTACTTCCGACCGGTTGGTGGGTATGAATCGGTACGGTCTCCAGTGCTTAGCCGCAGCTATCGGTCATGTATGTACTAGTGGCATGACCAAGGATGACCTGATAACGTGTGTGCTGGGTGGGGTGACTGGCGTACGAGGTAGGGTGAGTGCTCAGAGCCCTTTGGCCGAGCCTCCCCTTCACTCGACTCCCAATCCTCCTATTGGAGTACCGACCCTGAGCACGCTTCCGCAGGTTGGTAGTGACTGGCAGGGTGGTTTGCCCCTGGGGGGATCACCGGGTATTTCTAACATCATTGCATCTCCTCCTCCTCCTCAAGGTTTGACCCCGGAGATGCTCTTTCGGCTCGAGATGGCAAAACATCAGAGTCAACAGCATACAGAGCTAGCTAAGATAGAAGAGAGAAAAGAGCTAGCTAAGATAGAAGAGAGAAATGAGCTAGCTAAGATAGAAGAGAGAAAAGAGCTGACTAGGATGCAGCAACAGACGAGGGAAGCTGAGCTTAGGACTGAACTAGAATCTACAAGATACTGTGCCGACATGGATTTAGAGAAGTCTCGTGTTGAGACGACGGGACAGAGACTCGGTACTGGAAACCGTGCGCATGATCAGTCTCTGTCGCACCTTCTCAAACTGGTCCCTGTATTTGACGAGTCTGGTGTCACAGAGTTTTTCAATAGATTTGAGAAGAAGTGCCGGGAGCATCAGTGGCCTGAAGTTAAGTGGGCAGCCCTTGTGTCCTCTAGACTCGTAGGTAAGGTGCTCAAGGCTTACGATGCACTGCCTTTGGAGTCCTGCGTTGTTTATGAGGAGCTCAAGGAGGCTGTCCTGCGGGCATATGAGCTACAACCCGAGACATATAGGTTAAAGTTCCGGGGTGTGACTATGGGGCGAGACAGTACCTTCTTGGAGCACGCCCGGGACCTGTCCGACGCTATGGGAAACTGGCTCAGATCAGAGAAGACAACTACGTTTGATGAGATGAAACAGTTGATGCTTCTAGAGCAGTTTTATAAGTGTACGGGCGGCGACTTGACTTTAAACCTTAAAGAGAAGAACCCAAGAACTCTCGTAGAAGCAGCAGAGATGGCTGATCGTCGGTTGTCACTAATTCGGGGGTGCGGCTCTGCACAGAGAAACGATGTAGGCATTAAGGAGCGTTACCCTCCCCCTCCCCGGAATATGGACACACATATATTTAAAAGCAATGACACCAAGACTGATCACAAACCTAGCACCGCCCCGTTTAAGAAGGGTCAGGGGACTTTTACACCTCAGTATAAGTCCAAGGGGAAATTTGAGTGTTATCACTGTCACGAAGAGGGGCACATGGCAAAAGGTTGTCCGAGCAGACCTCCCACGGTGGCTGTGTCATTGGCTCGCAGCATTGGGGTGTTCCAGAAGTCTTCTGTGTTTGCTGGAGGCATAAGATCAGAGGATGGAGCACCGCCAGTGAAGAAGGATCCGGAAGGCTTGAACCCTGTCCGCGATGCCTTTTGCGACCATAGAGGGCATGGCTGCGTGAAGTGGGGGGGCAAGAAGCACGGGGTACAGCTTTTGCATGACACCGGTGCCTCTCAGACACTCTTGAAGAATTTCACTGGTAGACCCATAAACGCGGCGCGGGTAGTTGTGGTGCATGGAGTTAATGCAACTAGGTCATACCCGCTTGTTAGAATGGAGCTTGAAGTTGACGGTGTGACTCGCGAACTGGATGTGGGAATCGTGGAGAAATTGCCTATTGGGGGCGTCGACCTCCTTCTCGGCAATGACTTTGCGGTGCCTGCTTCTAAGGTTTCACCCTTAGTCGTTGCTGAGGAGCCGGCCGACGTGAGTAGGGAGGAACAGGAGTGGGTTGAGAAGTGTCAGGTGCAACCAATGGCGTGTGTTGTAACCAGATCTCTCGCATCCAGGGAGTCACAGCCTAACCAACAGTCTTCAAATAAGCGGAGGAACGGTCACGAGAAGGTGCTGAAAGCTGATACGGTGGACAGTCTAGTACCAGCAGCGCTTCTCGGGGACTCAGTATTAGCACCGTTATTGGAGTCTGGAGAAGCTCCACCACCTGTCACTGAGAGTGTAGAGGCAGGGCTTAAAGAGACTCAGAGGCAGCAACGGTATACACGGAGAGAGCAACGGGATGCAAAGTTCGATGTTGGGGGAGGGCATGAGTTATTTCGCAAACACTTAGACAGGCTAGCTCCCTCAGATATTCTCAAATTGCAGCTAGAAGACCCGGAGGTTCTAAAGTGTAGTGACGGTGCTGTCGAACTTGAGAGAAGAGAACGGATGTTGCGTAGTCTGGAGTTGGCTGGCCGCAATCTGGTAGGCTCTCAGGCCCTCATGAAGGACAGGTACGACCACAAGGTGAAACTCAGGGAGTTTCACGTGGGTCAGGAGGTGTTGATACTACTCCCTCTTGTAGGTCAACCCTTATCCGCAAAGTACGCTGGTCCTTATAGGGTAGCAGAGAAGCTCTCGGACTTAGATTACCTGGTGGCCACTCCAGACAGGCGTAAGAGGAATCTGTTATGTCATGTCAACCTGATGAAGGAGTATGTGAGGCGCCCACCTGAGCCTCTCACTGTCCCTGTGATGACTTTCAGCAGTCAAGGTGGAGAAGGAGAACGGGACAGTCATGCGCAGGTGGATGACAACTGGGATTATCATGTTTCTGCAGATCAGTGGGCGGGAAACACGAGACAGGCGGCTCATGAGGCTTTGCAACACCTACCTGAGCAACAGCGTGTGGCTGTCGAGCGCCTATTTTGTTTATACCCTACTGTATTTGCGGAACACCCAGGCCTCACTACTCAGGAGGTGCACGACGTTGACGTCGGAGACCACCCACCCTTCAAATCAGTGCCCTATAGGGTGCCCCCTATTAAACTTCCGGCCCTCCGGGCGGAGTTGGAGTATATGTTGCAACAGGGACTGATCGAAAAGGGGGTGGTAAAGTGGACATCTCCCGTAACGCTGCAACCTAAGCCGGATGGCAAAGTGCGCTTCTGTGTTGATTACCGCAGGCTAAACGGCTTGACTCCCACCAACCCATATCCTCTTCTCCGGGTCGATGACTGTGTAGACAAGATTGGCAGGGCCAAGTTCTTGACCAAGGTGGACCTGGTAAAAGGTTACTGGCAGGTGCCTTTGTCTGAACGGGCAAAAGAGGTGTGTGGTTTTGTGGTGGATGGTGCTACATATCGTTGTAATGTCATGCCGTACGGTCTAAAGAACGCACCAGCGACCTTCCAAAGCTTGATGAACGAGTTAGTGGCTGACATTCCGAACTGTACCGTGTACCTGGACGACGTCATTATCTACGATGACGATTTCAAGAGCCACTGTGAACATGTAGAATCCCTATTTAAGAAATTAAGCGAGGCAAACTTGGTGGTCAACCTGGGAAAGTGTGATTTTGTGCGGGCTACCGTGCAGTATCTGGGGTTCATGGTGGGTTTGGGCCAGGTGTGCCCCCCACAGAACAAGATATTGGCTATTAACCACTTCCCCAGGCCGTCCACCAAGAAGCAGATCATGAGGTTTTTGGGCATGATTGGTTACTACCGCCGCTTTATAAAGGGCTATTCTACTGTGCTGGCTCCTCTGACGGACCTATTGGCCAAAGATAGAAAGTTTAAGTGGGTGCCTGAGTGTGAGAGGGCTTTTTTGCTAGTAAAACACCTGTTGTGTACTCACCCAATCCTCAGGGCCCCGGACTTTAGCCGACCATTCCAGCTGGCAACTGATGCCAGTGGTGTGGGGGCTGGTGCCGTTCTGATGCAATCAGACGAAGATGAGCTGGAGCACCCTGTCAGTTTCTTCTCAAAAAAGTTCAACTCGGCGCAGAAGAACTATTCAGTAGTTGAGAAGGAACTGCTGGCGATTGTGCTAGCGCTCAGGCACTTTGAGGTGTATGTTCCAGCCTATGGACCGGTTGTGGTGATCTACACCGACCATCACCCCCTCAAGTTCCTGAATCAATTCCATAACCGGAATATGAGGCTGACCAGGTGGTCATTAATGTTGCAGGAATACAACCTAGACATACGCCATATTGCCGGTTCTGAGAATGTGATTGCAGATTGCTTATCGAGGGTGGAAGACCCGGGGTAGATCATCACAAGGGTAGCCTCCTACTTTGGTTTGATTAGTATGTTTACGCCTGGTGCTTGTTGGCTCGCGTGGGTAGCCCAGCGTATTGGGTCGTAAAGTAGGAGTGGCTGTGTTGGTATAGAAGAAAAAACTAGGCTGCCCCTGTAGTGCAGCCGCCATAAACATATTAAAAATATAAAAATCCTATAAAAACTCTTTCTTTGATAGTTAAAAAAAATTTAAGTATGTTATAGCAGAAATTCTGAGTTGTACTCCTCTCAGAAGGCTGGGCTAGTGAAGCTCGCTCTTATGAGCATAACTTTGTAGTTTAATCTATTGTGTTGGGAGGGGTTGTTCATTTTTATAATGTGTTATTTTGAAGAGAACTGTGCTTTACATTTCATTGTCGCTGGGTGACTAGGAGTGGCGAATTTTGTATGGGTTCTGCGTGTCAGATTTAGAGCTCATAGTTGGAGCCTCTTAAAAATCTTGGGTGGGGTGTGACGCTCACCGCTTCCCCCAGAACCGCATGGCTTACTCGCTAGGACTCGCCAGGGCAGAGAATGTAGCAACAGTCTACCTATCATTGTGTACTTTCCTTCTCGAGAAAGCTTGTGTTGCAGATAGTTCAGAACTGTTCTTTGTTTTCGTCTGTCACAATCCTTTCTATTTTATTTAGTCAATTGAAAGTATTGTGTTAAGTAGTTGAATGAGGGGAAGGCGAGCGGGAGAGAGAGAGAGAGAGAGAGAGAGACCAGGTTGTGTGACTTGGTGAGTGTGGCGCGTAGCCGGCCCCCTTACATAGGCCTCGCGGGATTCGTTGCCTCCTGCCTAACACGGACTACTAGGCGGCTGCTTACTGGGCGACTGTCGCGCGCCTTCGTGCCATTCCTGCGAACTGGGACTCCAGCCATGCGGTCCCTGGAAATATCCTGGTCAGATCCGTCCCAGACAGCATACTCTAAGCATCTCCCTTGAACTGTTCCACACTCTTGTCTTAGAATCTTTCTCTTCTACTGCCTCTATCATTTCCACTACTTCCTCACCTTTTATTAATATCAATCTCCCTCTGGTTCCCTGCATCCACACCTTGAATTGGTGGCCAGACTGTATTATATGCTGGATCTCACATTTCTTATGTACTAGGCTAAGGTTAAAGATAGTCATTGTCTTTTTGGGAGATTGTATTGCTCGGACTGTCTCCATCAATCACTAATGTTTCTACAGGGTTAAATAATGCTAGACTAGGGATCAGGTACCTTGCTGTTGGTGTTTTCACTGTGTGTAGGCTACTTTTGAGCTGCACGACACTACGGATTCTGTGGGTTACCTGGGTGGATCTTTTGTCTGTGTACCTTGGAGTTTAGACTGTGTAGTGCGTGAGGGCTGCTTGCCTAATCCACCCAACACTGTTCTAACTCTATTTGCTTTTACTTTTGAGGGTCGCCAGGAGGATACTCGATACTTGTGATCGAGAATCCTCAAGAGAGCACCCCTTCATATTAACGTAATCAGGCCGCACAGACCCAAGGTCCACACTAGGCTAGGAGCTGCCTGGCTCCACCAGAATTCTGTACCTTTGCGCATCCCAGCTTGACTTTATTAACCCGGGTAGACATTAGCTGGATTAGATCATATACTCTTTTATGCATACCCATTATTTCTACACAAGCATTTTGAGGTCTAGGTTGCTGTAGAGAGACACAACCAGCATAGACCGGTTTTGTTAATAGGAGTACTACTTTTTCGTGGCGAGCATTATTACTGTTGCACCGCTTATAATATTCTTGTGTCCAATAACATTATAGGTCCAGCCTTTTTGTGTATTTAGCCTACGCGTGCATTGTCCTGCCTCCTGCTATTTTGTGGTTCCATTTCCGATACGTTCTTCTTAGTAGCATCCGCCATTATTCAGAAGATTCCTTGTTCGGTGCTTGAGGACTTTACAACACTTTCTTTCATAAAGGAGTGACAGATATTATTGATTAAAGTAACGTTAAGTAAACCTTCTTCTTGTTTGCATTAGATCACTCTTGTGATTTAATTAAGTTAACTATCTTTTCCTTGTGTACCATAACTAAGCAACCATATGTTATAGGTAATAGGCTGTTTCAGAGAACATCAGCCTATAATAGAAGCACATAGATACTGAGAGTTAAGATACCCCGCTATCGCAGATATAATTCTGGAGGGTATATGTGTTCTTTGTTCGACGGGATTATATATCAGGGGTTGGATCTAGCGTTTCCGTTGTTGCATTTATGCCAGTCTAGTCCAATGTATAAGAGCCACTGATTTATACGAGACCCGATCGTAACAGGTGTCCTCGGAGCAACGAGAAAAACGCCGGAAGGTTACCCACACTAAACTATACATTACAGGAGGGCGTAATGCATAAAGCAATGAATAACACAGGAAGCCTGATCCCAGGCTCGACCACAGAAAACGCAGTTTCTTATGAGCCCTCAAGCGACCAAACTCGTCGGGGTAACTTACCTATTTTGAGTCATCCTGACTAAAACTCGGTAAACAAAAACGGTGTTCTCGGAGCAACGAGAAAAAACGCCGGAAAGGTAACCCACACCAAACGAGACATTTGAACACATTTTATACAAAGGGTGTGCGCAAAAATAGGGATACCTGAACAGGAGGGCGGAATGCATAAAGCAAAAACCGGGGCAAAGGTAGCCATGACAGAGACTGGTGGGATACTGACTCCAGGTTCTGCATAGACCCGCCGGAACCCAGCTCTGGAAAAAAATAAAATTTCCAGGAATTAATGCTCATAAGGTTAACCCAAACATGTTCGCACACAAGTGTTAAATAACCCACCGGGTAACGAGACGTAATACTCACGACTACAGCTCGCTACGCGGTGGGTTTCCTAAGTAAAAGATTTCAGAATATCTTAATTTGTCCAAAAGATTTATGAATACCCTCTGACATAATATATAAAGATCAGCATGGCGTTTATAACTGATTAAGTCTTTCCGGTGGTGTTTGTTTCAAGATTCAATTTTGGAGAAAAAAAAAACTAAAAAAGACGCCGGCCCCCGAATTATCTCGTAGATCAAAAACTGGGAAGCCTGACAAATATACGAGATCTAACTTCTCTCGAAGTATCTTTTTAGATCGCCGTATGTTGAAGGCGGCGATACAAAACGTATCCCTCAATTGTCTGGTTAACTAACTGAATTGTAAATTCGTTATTCCCACCCTTCCAGGGAGCACCCGCAGGGTGTGAGTATTAGTTTAAAAAACGTTAACCCCAATTGCGCCGTATGCTGAAGGCGGCGATACAAAACGTATCCCTCAATTGTCTGGTTAACTAACTGAATTGTAAATTCGTGATTCCCACCCTTCCAGGGAGCACCCGCCGGGTGTGAATATTAGTTTAAAAAACGTTAACCCCAATTGTGCCTTAAATTGCCGTGTGTTGAAGGAGGCGATACACAATGCATCCCTCAATTGTCTGGTCAACTAAACTGAATTTTGTATATTCGGTCATCCCACCCTACCAGGTTACACCCGCCGGGTGATTTAAAGTTTAAAAGTTAACCCCAATTGTTCCTAACCCCACATCTTTGTAAAAGATCGCCGGGGAGGAAATACAACAACAGCATAGTTTTATATTGGCTTTGCAAAACCGAAAAAACTACAAACAACACGTGTCCGTATGAACACTGTTAGAGGGGTACAGCCAACCCGGCGGGAATTAGAAGGAGCCTGAAACAGGCACCCCAGAGACGCAGTCCTGGGGAGCCACAGACACCCAATCGCCGGGGAAACAAGCCTGTTTTTAAACCACGCGTGACCAAAACTCGGTAACCAGCCGGGTTTTTTCATGGTGTAACCGAGAAAAACCAGCCGGAAATAACCCACCCCGTCCAGATACCATCTGAATGCAACACAGGACCGAGGCGTAGCCAAAACACAACTAACGCCGGGCCCAACATAGTCCGTGGAATTAGCCAATACACAACTAACCCAGGACACATAAATAGTCCGTGGAATTAGCCAATACACAACTAAACCAGGACACATCACACAGTAGTACATATTTAGAAAATAAATCAATAACACTTGTATATGTGGTAAAGCTACGAGAGGCTGGCTAGGCCTAGGCAGACGGATAATATTAACATGTCGGAATATAAACAAAAAGCACTGAATTATATCACAACAGGAACCACCGCCAACACACTACTGTAGCAAATACTTCCGGCAAAGGGAAGAACTGACTCGGGACCCAGAAAAAAATTCACTAAGTGAAGAAAAATACGCTGGGAACGTCAGCAAAAATACGCTACCTCATCAGAAAGATAATAGGAAGCAATAACGCGTAATGAAAGCCGCCTGCATCACAAAGCTAGCTAACTGTGACAAAGTTCACCTGTCCACAACCAGACCACGAGGGTACATCCGAAATAGATGCCCCAAACACACGACCCAAAATACACTGCACTGCGGGCAACCAGCCCAGGACACTCCTGCTACGCATATCCTAACCTTACTCGATACATCCCGGAGTAAACAAATGAGAAAAAACTCACTAGGGATGCAGCAAATGCGGAACCAGCGGAGCGTGGAGAGACACGTCCGGGCCGGCTGACCGCAGAGCAGAGAAGGAAGAATGACGCCTGAATCAGCGTCTGGTCAAAGATCCACACAAGTACATCCACGATATGATGGAAAGCTTATTGGATAGTTATTCTTATTTTCTTTTTGTTTTTTTATTTTTTACGAAGTTTTTTCGTAGTGAGAACCCAATTCATAATGACTGAAGCCATGAGTGAGGTCGCGTGCACTCATGATGAAGGCTCCTCAGATTTTAAATGCTCTGTGCGGTAGATTCAAACTACGGCGGATTAGTTTTTGAAGAGGATGCCTTATGTAATAGGCATGTTCGTCAATGATGGAGGGGCCACTAATAAATATATGTATGTATGTATGTAATAGGCCTCAAATAACATTAAGAACTTATTCTGCATGAAGTTTTGCATAGTAAGAATCTCAGTATTAACTATCCTAAATAAATCTAACCTTATTAGCGATTGTAACCACTTTAATAAGCGCTTGAAAACCTTGTCTGCGAATCGTTCCCTCCGTAATCACAGGAGAAAATCACGTGACCTAGTAGCACCCGCACTAGTGCCAATTCAGTCTTCAGGATTGCGAGTCTTTTTAGTCAATATAAACATGTTTAATGCGTAATATTAAGCTAAAACTTATGATATTCACTCTGCTAAAGAAAAGCTAACATTGCTAAATTTCTTAAAAACCTTATTAGAAGAACTACCAGCTCAGTCTAAAACTACGTAAGAAAAACGTACATGCGAGACTAGCGATCCGTGACCTCCTCATGACCCATAAGACTATCATCCTAACCCCCTCACCAACAAGCTAGGAATATGATACCAATTATATGTTCTCTATGTACTATCCTTAAAATAACCACTAACAAATGTTCCAGAGGCATAAAACGATTGAACTCTACATTACCTACTAATCATAGTAGTGCTCTTTTCTATAGAAAGTAATTAATACATTTCCCGGGTCAGGCAACGCCAAGTTCGAAACCCCCTTCTCCCCCTCTGTGTCAACAAACTAGCTGGACCACGACCCTCCAGTGACCCAGGGCTGCCAACTTAACACTCTTGGCAGCAAGCTGACAGTATTATACAAAATATATGTTCTCTATGTCTACTTCTAAAAATATATCTAACCAATGTTGCAGAGATAAAAGATGACTTACTCCTATATCTTTTACTAACAAAATCAGTACACAGCTACTATAAAAATAAATAATACTTTTTCAGGGTCAGACAACACCCAATTTTAAACCCCCTTTCCCTGTTGGAAAACTTGCCAGCAAGTTAACCATATTGTGCCAAATATGTGTTCTCTATGTGCTACTTATAAATAATAACCAACAAATGTTATAAAGATAGAAGATGACTTGCTTCTATAATTTTTACTACCCATATCAGTGCACAGCTCTAATAAGAATAAATCATACTTTCCCGGGGCTGGACAACACCTAGTTTTACACCCCCTTTCCCCCCTTTTTGAAAACTATATAAACCCCGAGAAATGAGAAGGAAGCAAGTAGAAATAAGCTTTCTTGAGATCGGCATCCCGCTCTGAAGGAATATTAATTTTACCCTATCCAGGAATAGTTATTGATAACGGCAACCCGAAGTCCTTATACTGTCTGTGAATATACACACTTTGTTTCAGGAACTTTCTTATTTGTTGCAACCCAATCACTTAACATAGAGACCTTTAATAGTTATATATACAGTATATAAGTATTAAAATCATAAAGTGGTATGTCCTCCTCCACTTATGTTTTAAATAACTTTATAAGTCTTTTATAAGTCTTTCAGAACTGGGGCTTGATGGGTATTTTACAGCTTGTTGGTCTATTTCGGAGAAAGCGTCTTATCGATGGGAAGCGTATTTATATCCACAATAGCACCAGCCGGGATGGGGGAAGGATATTAGTTTGCCTCGATGGTGCAATAGTATCTACTGTTGTCGTGAATCCTAGCTGGTATATATACCGTAGTTTGAATTTCCCGGGTTCACGACAGCTGGTTCCTTTTTGTTTATACGCATTACTTTATTTGTCTTGTGGATAAGTATTACTGTGGTTGCACCAATTAATCTTAGTTTATTTTCCCTTATTATTTAATCACGGGGGGCGATATAGAAACCTTAAATATATTTATATTGTTACGATAAGAGGGAATCTCAGTACACTTCACACAGAGACTTCGTCCCGCTCACAACAAACCACCAGTTGCTGCCACATAACAACAGAACTTCACTGATCTACACCTACCGACATGTTCATCACCTAACCTACACTCTTTGCATCACAGCTGAGTTCCTTTAATACTAGAAGTACTTCATAGATATTACTGGGACTACCCCAGATATCCTACATATACAATTTAACATGTAAGTCCAACGCCGACCGGTATCATATTTATAGCCTAGGCCATTTCATCTTTCCAGGTCTGAACATTTACTTTATATCCGTTTCTCCTCTATCCCCTAGGAATAATATTCAGGATATAATTGGTGCCATGACCAGGATACAGGGCCATCTGTTATATATTGATAATAATTGGGGGGGGTATTAGGCCTGACTTCTCTGCCTTTGTGTAGAGCTGGGCGATCCAGTGGACAAATGTTGAGGGGCGCATATGTCCGGGATTTTCCGCTGGACCGTCCAGTGCAGTGCCCTGCTTTTTTTTTGTTAGGCAGTTCTATAGACCAGGGGCAAGGGTGGACACTGTCAGGCAGACCTCAGCCTGAGTTAGATGTGCCAGGGAGCCGGAAGGTATTAGATAGGCTACTGAACAGAGCGCATGCCTTCTTTGAGGAGGACAAGGCCGAGGAGGAGCAGTCGACGCAATAGGCTAGATCTAAAGACTAGGACGACGGCTGCGGCTGTTCCTCCTTCAGAGGAGTCTTGATCCTTCTTTCTTTTTTTGTAATTTGTTAAAATTTAATATAGCCTAGCCTAGTAAAGTAAATATTGTAAAGTAGAGTAATATGACATAGGGTAATTTTCCTTTTCTTTGATCATTTGTAAACTCACAGGGGGCATGCGATCTGCATGCTTCAATTTGCTTGGTTGCTGTCGTCATTAATGTAAGTAGGTTAGCCTAGGCTTAGAATAGATTAGAATAGGTTAGCCTACAGTGACGATTAGTAATGTTGTTCCTTAAGCTTTAGTTACCGTAAACTTTTTAAGAATGGATGAGAAAATAAAGTCATTGCCATTGCGGCGGTTCAGGGCCGCCAAGAAGGGAGGGATTACTAAGCTTACATCTAATCTGTCTGAATTTATTGAACATGCTGCTACACTGCATGATGTAAGGGGTGTGAAAATAACTTTAGAAGAGGCCCTAACTGATATCAAGTCATATAACGTAGAGTTGTATAGCTTATATTCAGATGATCAGTTAGAGGATGAGATGGTGAAAAATATGCAGTATGTTAAACAAGTAAACGGTCAGTTAGCTGAGTTAGATAGTGCTCTACAGACAACCACTACTGGTAGATCTCATGATGGTGCAGCAAGTAGGAAACAGAAGGGTATTAAGCTACCCTCCATGAAGTTGCCAGTTTTTTATTATGGGGATCCAACACAGTGGGTGGGTTTCTGGGAGCTCTTTGATTGTAGTGTTCACTCCCAAACAGACTTAACTGACATTCAGAAACTTACGTATCTAAAGGGACAACTTAGTGGTGAGGCTCTACAAGTTGTTAGTGGGTTTAGTTTGGTCGCTGCAAGTTATGAACCAGCGGTCACTATACTGAAAAACAGTTATGGTCAAAAGGATCGCATCAAAGCAGCTCACATAGCGAAACTGTGTAATCTCCCGCATCCTAGCCAGGAGGTCAGTGCTCTGAAAGATTTTTCCGCATCATTTGAGTGTGCGTTAGAGTCATTACGCTCTATGGATGTAACAGTAAGTGAAATGTGTGCAGTACTGTTGCATAATAAACTTCCTAGTGCACTCTCCGAAGTGATTAAGCGTGAATTAAAGGACAACTGGCTGGATGTGGATGAGTATGTTCGTGTGTTTAAGACTGAAGTGTGCAATCTAGAAAGTAGACATAATCCACTAGAACAGTTTGGGGCGACCGCCACAGCAGCATATGCGGTGTATCAGAAACCCGATACCAAGCAGAAGTATGGATGTAAGTTGTGTTTAAAGACAGGACATTTTTGGGCAAAGTGTGCAAAATACAAGAACAGTCCCGCCAAGGCCAATAGAGCAAGGCAGTTGAAATTGTGCATCGGGTGCCTGTCGTCTGAACATGGCAGCCAGGGATATACTAACCCTAAAATTAGGCCGTGCCGATTCTGCCAACAGAAACATTTTAATTATTTGTGTCCGACGCCACGCCTTGAACAAACTGGACAACCAGTGGCCCCTGAACCAACAGTGACCATGGCTGTGGCTTCGGGCCGTAATGCAGTATTGTTACCTACCATTCAGATTCCCTTGACCGACAGAAACGGTCATACCAGTAAAGTAAGAGCTTTGTTGGACCAATGTTCGCAACGTACCTTCATCTTGCGCTCTGCTTTATCGCAGCTTGATTATTATGGCTAATTTAGATAAGTGGACTGTATATTATTGGTATTGAAGAAACATTAACCATATAGAAATATATTACCCTTTGATGAACTCAGCTGGTGATTGGAGGATGGCGGAAAATAGGCTAGATGACTGGAAGTGGTTAGTATAGTAAACAGAGTATGAAAAGAGGCTACAATAGGCTAGGATAGGCTAGATATTTACGTTAAGTTGTGCTAAGTAACAAAGATGATGATGTAGTGACTATGGAGTATGAGATGAAAAGTGAAGCGAAAACACCTGATGAAGTAACTAGGAAAAGAAGGCTTAGCGTGTGTAGCTGGGACGGAGGTTGGTTGGAGAGTGTGCGAGCGCGTTATGTTTGTCTCTGTCGTGACATACCGCGCACGCGCATAACATATGGAAAATGTATCCCATCTTCTTTACAATGAGATACTTGTAAACAATCTTAAATAATACATATATATATATATATGGGAATTATAATCCTACAATACTTTCCCATATACAACTATAGAATAATATATTCTACCCAATCATGGAACGTTCGACCAAGGTTATGGAAGCGTTCAACTTAAGACTACGGAATGATACGTAACGCTACATCAACCCAGATTACGTAACATCGAGACTGTTCATACTAGTTTGAGTACACTAAGTATGGACATATTCCCACCAACAGAAAATATACAAAATTTACATGATTTTTTTTTTTTTTTTTTTTCTTTTTTTCAAGAGACAATGAACGGAGGAAGGAAAAACACAGATAAAACAAAAAGGTCCATGTGCCTAAAGGCATCCTCCATTCATAAAATGTTTGTAACAACTGGATTTAAACATTTGTAGATTGTAAGTTTGTGGAAAGCAATTCGAGGGAAGTGAATTCCAAAGAGTAGTAGCTCTGGGGATAAATGAATTCTGATAAGCAGAAGTTCTGCATTGTGGAGGAGAAAGTGTAAATTCATGGGCGCTCTCAGCTGCCCTAGTTCTACGGGGAAAGATGTGGAGAGGCGGCACAATTAACACCTTACGAGCGGCCTATGCGGTTTATTTATGTGTACCGCACAGCGGGGTGTTTTTAGCCAAAATAGGGCTGTTTACGTGATCATTTTCATGCCTAAATAAGACCCAGAACGTAAAACAAGTACCTATCCCTGAAAGGGCATAAACAGAGCTTTCGAATGACACCATAACGATCCTTGTATGATGGATAGTTTTCTTGCAATAACCGTGCAACGCGAGTGCAAAAAGCAGGTAATTCGGTACTTTCAGTACATAATTGAGTAAGTAGCGAGTGAGAGAGGGAGGAGGGAGCTGAGATTTGTGTCAGTAGGTTCGCCGCGGTGGTCTGGAGCAGTCATACGCTCGCTAGTCTCCTGCCACCACTTGTCTCTCTCTCTCAGCCACATTACGTGCTGAAATTGCCACTCGAGTTATGTCGAGCGCCGCCACATAGTCCAGCTTTATTTAACTCGACTTATGTTGCTCGCCGCTAATTAAGGGTTAAAGCAAGTTCCTCGGAACAATTGCTGTGAAAATATCTGTAGAATAATGCAAGGGATGCATGATTAGATTTGCCCGGAGGCAATCTTATCCCGCCAAGCTTGGGAGGATATCTGGGCTGCCTGTCGACGTGGGCGTTCGCCAGACGCGTCAACAGGCTGCGCCGAAGTAGAAGCCAGAGAGGGGACTTCAATGGATAACTGATCCGAGGGGGTGTCCTTGCGATCGAGGTCACCCTCAAGAGGATATAGTCGGACTGTTGGCCGTGTGATTACTCCAGTCCTGGTGCGAACCTTTGCTACCCGAACCTCACCATCACGACCTGGTAACAACTCCTCTATCCGACCCAATTTCCAAAATGCGCGCGGGCCCTCCTCATGGATGGTTACCACGTCCCCTACCCTAGGCCAATGACCTTTTAATGGTGTTAGTTTATTCTTTTGCGCTTCCCTTAAAGTCACCAGATATTCTGTTGACCAGCGATGCCAAATATCTCGCGATAATTTACGAATGTATTTGTAGCGGGCCAATATCACTTCCTTACTTATGTAGTCTGGACCTTCCATAGTATCCTCGTCATGCTCTTCAGGAAGATCCCGCAGTCTGTATCCACGTACCAGTACTGAGGGTGTGATTGGGGTAAGGTCTTCCAAATCACCAGAAGCATAGTTTAGAGGGCGATCATTTACGGTGGCTTCAATCTCCAAGAGTATGGTGTTGAGTTCCTCAATCGAGATGAGAGCTCTACCCAACACCTTCTTCAGACCCGCCTTCACGATGCCTATGGCTCTCTTCCATATGGCGCCAAACCAAGGCGCTCTGACGGGAATGAAACGCCATTCGCATTTTACATCCGCTAGGCAGGTCTGACTCTTAGGATTGTTGCTCACTTCTTTAAGATATGTAGATGCCCCTATGAAAGTCTTTGCATTGTCACTCAACATGATACGCAGATATCCCTGTCTACTGCAGAATCTTCGGAAGGCATCTAGGAAGCTATCACAAGTGAGGTTGGTGACCAGTTCCAGGTGAATTGCCCTGGTAACAGCACAAGTGAAAAGTATCATATACACCTTAAGATTGGGTGAATCTTTCACAGGGATTGCTCCACTGTAGTCAACCCCGGTAACTTTGTAAGGGTCACCGGGGGTAGTTCGCAGGTTTGGTAAGGGAGGAATTCCGACGGGATCATAATGTGTTCCCTGTACTCTTCTACACTTTAAGTATTTGCGAAGGACTTTCTTGACCACCTGCCTGATTCTAGGCACCCACCATCGTTGTCTTACATAGGTGACTATATGACCAACCCCATAATGACAACAGAGTCGGTGACACCTATCGATGATAAGATGGGTGAGGGGGTGATTGGGGGGCAGTAGTATTGGATACTTACTTGCCTCAGAGAGGGCTGCCAATCGTAATCTGCCTCCGCAATGTATCAAGTCCCCTTTCAAGTGTAAGCCCAACTGGTTGATCAGGTTATTCCTAGACTTTGTTCCCTTAACCAGTAATTTATATTCCTGCGTATATATTTCTTGTTGACAGAGCTTATGTAATAATTTATCTGCAATTCTGATCTCCTTCACTTTGAGGTAAGCACTACCTGTGGGCGGTGTGCCTTTAATTTTTGCTTTTACATTTTCTACAAATCGTATCACCCATGCTGTAACACGTTGTAACTTCTCATAGCTGCTGAATCTATCCCAGTCCCATAACCGTGTGTCTTCGTCAGGCACCGAGTCAATTACCGGTGCCACAATAGCAGTGTGTTGCTCGCTCAAATCTATATTCTCTGGCCATTCGTTGGGATCATTAAGCCAGCATGGGCCATTCCACCACAACGCAGAAGAATTGAGAAATTTAGCAGAGACACCACGAGTAATGCAGTCACTTGGATTCTCTTTGGTAGACACATACCGGTACTGTGCGGTTGGGAGCAGGGTACGAATTTCGTCGACACGGTTGGTGACATACACTGGTAGCTTCTTTTGGCTATGTAACCAGTAGAGCGTAATTTGGCTGTCACTCCATATAACTGTCTCCGAGATATTTAGCAAATTTTTAAAAGTTTCCTCTACAAAGTGAACGAGTCTAGCAGCCAACAGAACTGCAGTCAGCTCTAATTTTGGGATGGAAAGGGATTTGATCGGGGCGACTTTCGCCTTCGCCATGACTAGACGGCTGTCACTTGTGTCAACAAAGTATATGGCGGTGCCGTATGCGACCTTGCTAGAGTCTGAGAAGGCATGAATGGAAACAGGATGGTCCTTGACAACTCTCTGAGGAAAATTAAAACCCTTACAGAGACGAAGATCCGAAATAATGTCTTCCCACTCCTGAACCAGATCGCCAGTCAAAACCTCATCCCAACCTAATTTTATCCTCCATAATTGCTGAAGGAAAAATCTCGATTTGATCGACACCGGTAGAACTATCCCCAAGGGGTCAAAAAGTTTAGCCGTCATACTCAAGTAAATTCGTTTTGTAATCTGCGAATATTGCGCGTACTGAACGCCGAATGAGAGGGTATCAGTGTCCGTTCTCCAAAACAACCCTAGCACTCTAACATGTTCCTGCTGTACAGCCGCCACACCATCCCGTTGCAGTACAGTCCGCAAAACAGAATTATTAGTCGCCCATTCACGCAAATGTAGATGGGCGTCATTCATAATCTCTCGGACTACAGCGTAGGTATCAACCAGGAAATCTTCTTCATTTCCTGTACCCAGTAAATTGTCTATGTACAACCCTGACCGAATCTGATGAATAATCTGTGGATCTGCACTGACATAAGACAAATGTTTCAAAATGGTGGCGTTTAAAAGGAATTGGGAACAAGTCGCTCCAAATAAAACTGCCCGGAACCGGTAACAAATTAGGGGGGAATCCAGTTGCCTTGGATACTTGGGCCACATAAATCGCGTATAGTCCTGGTCGTCTTCATGGAGTCTTAACATTAGAAATGCCTTCTCAATATCAGACACCCAGGCATACTTACCGAGTCGAAACCGAAGCAAAACCTGCGCCAAATCTGGCACCAGTGAGGGTCCAGTGTACAGGCAGTCATTAAGACTAGGATGACGTTCACTCATCTTGGCGGAACAGTCGAAGACAATACGCACTGGCGTAGTTTTGCTCTCCTTGACCACACCATGATGAGCCAAGTAATGCCCGGTATCCGATGTATCAAAAGGCACCTCTTCTATAAAACCCCGGGACACCTGTTCCTTTATGACTTTTGAGTATTCCTCGCAAAAGTCAGGCTCCTTGAGGAATCTTTTCTGAAGTCCCCGAAGACGGCCTATGGCCAAACCCTTGTTAGATGGCAGCTGATCCTTGGAATTGTTCCACAGCAGTCTCACTTTATACTGCTGGCTGTCGGGATCGTAGGTAACGGTATCCTCATACGACGATAGTGCTTGCCGCTCAACCAGTGAGTATTCCTTAGGGGTTATCCCGATATGATCTAATTCCCACAAAACATTTAAGTCATTTTTGCATGGTGGAATATTACCAGTGGACATGTATTCGTCCATTGGTGTTACTGCTACTTTCAATACAGTAATTACTTCTGTGCTGGAGCTGGTAGGCTGTGTCACATATGAACCACTGATGGCGTACCCGTACTTGGTAGGAAGCAGAATTAGGCTACCTGACCTTTTATACCCAGGTCGCACTATATCGTAGTAGTGATCCGCACCGATGAGCAGCTCCAGCTGATCTGTGTTCGTTGCATGAGGATCGGCTAATTGTATGCCTTTACTTTGTAAACTAACCAGTTTAGACTTTAGGTTAAGTTCACCTTTATGTTCTGGCAATTCATCTACTACTATTGCGTCTAGATGATGAAATTTACCTCTGTTTTGTATTGCAGTGCCACAACATTATATTCCCTAGAGGCCTGTTTCCCGGTAAATCCGTGAAGACATAACTCCTCAGTTCCTTTAGAAATATAGGAAAGGGAGGATAGAACAGAAGACTTCACAAAGGCCCTCTGAGAACATTGGTCAAGTAGCGATCTAATTTTAACACAATTATTATCCTTACCCTTTACCGGCAGCTGTACGGTGGGCAAGATTACTGTATTTTTACCTGTGGCAACGGACATTGTAGTTGAAGTAGCAGCAGTATGCTCTCTCTTGGTGTTATCCTCCACTGGTCTACTTTCTTTCCCTTGTTTTTGTGTACACAGGGAATGAAAGTGTTTGCCCTTACAAAACTTGCAGCTTCTTATGTTAGGATTAGTACAACCCGAATGGCCATGGTCTTTTGACAAGCACCCAGTGCAGAGACGTAGTTGACGGGCTCTTTTAACTCTCTTATACTTCATACACTTGTACCATAAATGATTGGTGCCACTACATAGAACACAGTTGAATTTCCTGTACTCACTTTGGGCAGTAAATGTTGCCGTAGCCATGGGTGTACCCCCTACTCTATCTTGACCCGCCATATTGTACACTTCAGCCTGGAGGCAATGAGTTAATTTCTTATAATCCAGGCTCGAGTCTCCCATTTCCCGTTTTATGGTTTCTTTTAGTGGTGATGGTAACTTATTGACAAGAGTCACCACACAAAATTCCTCCAGACAAATACCATGGCTAATGATTGACCTCATCACACTCTCTGTATTGGCATAGAAGTCCTTCAGGTCAGCTGTTTGGTGTTTGGGTGACACTAATTGATTGAATTTGGTAACATAAGCTGCCTTGATTCGATCTGGATGCCCATATGTCTCTTGCAGGAGCTCAATTGCTGGGGCATAGCTTGCACTTTCGATAATGAATCCTTCGACTAGCTTATGTGCATCACCCTGAAGCTGACCCTTTAGATAGGTGAAGCGTTGTATGTCTGTGAGGTCGGGATTGTCATGGATGGTACACTTGAACATCTCCCAAAATCCCGACCACATGGTGGCATCACCTTCAAATTTTGGAAGAGTAAGATGTGATAATTTGACTGCGGATTTCTTTGGCTCTTTCTTGACCTCCTTCTTGACCTCTGTAATCAAGATCCCCTTCAGTGTGGCAACGATTACTTGTATGCCCTCCATATATAAGGTATCCTCTCTTATCACCTCGATATACTCGGCGTCCTCGTAAGTGTCGGCCAGGTCCTCCTGTGTGACCTCATACTTGTCAAGTTGCTTTTGAATACTGAGCAACCTGGCCTCCACCTTTACTCTAGACGCCGAATCAAGGAATTCGTCAATATCAGAGGTCAAGACCGTCAAAGAGCCCTTAAGCCCAGCCCGACGCTTTTGTACACTTTTAGCCATGATTATACGGGAAGGAAATCTATTGACGTTAAATCAAACTATCAATGCCAGACCGAATAAGTTGCGGACAACAATACAGTACTCCGAGAAATCAAATTAAATCGCGAGCCGAAAATAAAACACCCTCACGAATTGCGGAATAAGAATTGTGCGCAATGTAGACTAGCAATCTGGAGCTTTTCAATTTAACTCCTTACATAATAGTTATGAAATTATAGAATCATTACACCATAAGTTAAGAAAAGCCGGGAGGGAAATTTAGTACAATACAGTAGCCTATAGGCCAAAAATCTCTAGTTGTAAAAAAAGATGTACCATTTAAAGTTATAATAAATTCAAGAATTTTAAGAGAGAGAGCCTATAGGGTAATTTAAACAGGCTAAACTCAATGGGTACCGCTAATTTTATATTATGAAATTTAATAAATGTGAAAATTGTACACAAGAAAGTTCATCTCAAGAAGTCACAAGGAAAAATGTTTTGAGTTGGATTAACACACACTCAGCCTATCAGCTATCATATACCCCGCCTTCAGGGCACACGACGAGAGATGCATTTAGAAAGACATGTGAATCAATAAAGAAGTTATTGGACAGTATAAATTTGATATAGAATGAATAACCTTAACTTTTGAAATTATTATACAGTACAGTATGGATGATTTTAATCTTAGTGCCAATCAATTGTTATATAATTTGGGCCTAAAGGGTTTACAATCAAAATTTAATTAATATACTGTACCAATTTGAAGGATTATTAATCTAGGCTATACTGATTTTGTTGATCAACTCTAACGTCATGGTGGGCAAACATCTCGTCGTATGACCTGGCGACCATGGTATATTCGTCTTGCCCAAAGCACCGACGACAGGTGGCCAGGATCTCCGAATAGAGACGCTTTGATGCCTTGTGCGTGAGGTGTATCCCGTCGGGACTGAAGTCAGCCTCAGAGGTATTCATGGACTGATAGCGCTCCCGGGTGAATGGGATATGGCGCTTTAGCCATCGGTTAACCGCATTTCTAATGCGGTTAAACTCGTCCGTAGAGACCCCTCGTGGAGCCTGCCGCTTCTCTACCCCAATCACCCGGACTTCTCCCCCCGAGAGCCGCACCACCTCCTCAGCTAGGACCTCGTTCCCCTCCGCAATCCCTCTCGGACTGACCCCGCTCCTTATCTCGTTTCCTCCTATCACCAAGAAGGTCAAGTCGGGCTTCAGCTCTAAAAACTGACCCCAGGCTTCTGTTGACCTCAAGGTGCTGACGCGGGCACCTGGGGCGGCCAGAGGAGTCACGAAAAAGAAAGGCCTGTGGACGGCTTGGTCCACGTACAAATCCCTGACTTAGGAGTGGCCCAAAATTGCCACCTTCCTAATCGGGCCTGGGTACGCAGGCCAATCAACCACCGCAGGATAATCTTCCCCTACCCCACCACCCGCGGCACCATGACGCCAAAAGCCCTGGGCCATCAGGGACAGACGAAATATGGCACAAAAAAAAATGAACCACGTAGGCTAGGCCACCACCATCCACAAAAAAGGGGGGGGGGGGCAAACTAGTGAAGGTTTAAGGACCAATTATATGGCTAATTTAGATAAGTGGACTGTATATTATTGGTATTGAAGAAACATTAACCATATAGAAATATATTACCCTTTGATGAACTCAGCTGGTTGATTGGAGGATGGCGGAAAATAGGCTAGATGACTGGAAGTGGTTAGTATAGTAAACAGAGTATGAAAAGAGGCTACAATAGGCTAGGATAGGCTAGATATTTACGTTAAGTTGTGCTAAGTAACAAAGATGATGATGTAGTGACTATGGAGTATGAGATGAAAAGTGAAGCGAAAACACCTGATGAAGTAACTAGGAAAAGAAGGCTTAGCGTGTGTAGCTGGGACGGAGGTTGGTTGGAGAGTGTGCGAGCGCGTTATGTTTGTCTCTGTCGTGACATACCGCGCACGCGCATAACATATGGAAAATGTATCCCATCTTCTTTACAATGAGATACTTGTAAACAATCTTAAATAATACATATATATATATATATATATGGGAATTATAATCCTACAATACTTTCCCATATACAACTATAGAATAATATATTCTACCCAATCATGGAACGTTCGACCAAGGTTATGGAAGCGTTCAACTTAAGACTACGGAATGATACGTAACGCTACATCAACCCAGATTACGTAACATCGAGACTGTTCATACTAGTTTGAGTACACTAAGTATGGACAATTATGTTAGGGTCAGTAAGGAACAGCTAAGGCTCCAGAGATTCACTGGCTCACTTGGTAGTACTGAGTATGAAATAGTAGAGTTAACCTATCATCACAGAAGAAGGGTGCGTAAATTGAGAGCCGTTGTGGTGGAGGAGTTACCAGTATACAAGCCAGGGAGAGGATTAGAGATGGAGGTAAATGCTATCAAGGCTCGGGGTTACAAATTAGCAGATCCAGGTATCACTGATGGAGATATGATAGGGTTACTGATTGGGGCGGACTTTTATTACCACTTTGTACATTCAGGCTATGTCAGGGAAGGAAGTAGGGAAGGAAGTATAGTTATGTTACCCACAATTTATGGTTATGCACTGAGTGGCACTTATCAGTCAGATATAGAAGAGACCCATGTAGAGTTAGTCACTGTTCTTAAGTTAGCAGTAGACCCTTTATTGGAGATACAGGAAGATATTGGCAGTAAATCTCCAGAATTAAAGGATCTGACAGCTCTATGGGACTTGGACCATATTGGTATAAGTCCTAATGAGACTGGTAAGGGTGGGGAGAAAGTCTTAAATAGATTTTCTGAAACGGTACAGTATTCCGAAGCACAGGGACAGTATATAGTGGAACTGCCGTGGAGAGATAACATAGATAAATTACCTGATAACTTTAAGTTAGCCCTGGGCAGAATGAGAGGCTTGCAGCGTAAGTTTATAAAAGATCCCAACTACTGTCAACAGTATACAAAGGTTCTGGATAATCAGATAGAAAGAGGGTTTATTGAAAGGGTAGAAAACAGGAATCAAGCTGGTCATCCCATTCACTACTTAGCTCACCATGGTATTACCAAGGATAGTGTTACTACGCCTGTACGGATAGTGTTTGACTGTTCGGCTAGGATGGACGAGAAGGCGTTCAGTCTGAATGACTGTCTCCATACAGGTCCATCGCTAGTGGCTGACCTCACCCAGGTGCTTCTGCGCTTTAGATGCCATCAATTTGCCTGGGTGAGTGATATTGAGAAAGCATTTCTCATAGTGGGGTTGAGTGAGAGAGATATGGGATGCTACTAGGTTTCTGTGGCCCGTTGATCCCTTGGATGTTGTAAGTCCTTACATTGTCTACCGGTTCCGTGCAGTTCTGTTCGGGGCCACCTGTTCCCAGTTCCTCCTTAATGCTACCATTCAAAAACACCTGCCTATGATACAGGAGAACAGTGAAGTAGTTAATAAGTTAAAAAGGGGGTTGTATATTGATAACTTACAGGGGACTGGTGATGATGTAGGTGATTTGCAACAACAATGTTGGGATTCCCATAGAATATTTTCCAGCGCTAACCTGTCTTTACGTGAGTGGGTCACAAATAATGAGAGTTTGCGGGAACTGTTGCAGCTGAAGGGTATAGCTTCCGCAATACAAGACGGGTTAGGGTACTTGGCGTTGGGTGGCTAACTGATAAGGATATGTTACAGGTTAATTGCCGCGGAAGTAGCCCTGCATTGGTTACAAAACGCGAGGATCTAAATCTAACCGCGAGTGTTTTCGATCCTCTAGGAGTGTTGCTACCGGTAACCATCCGGGCGCGGAGGTTCGTACAGGACTTGTGGAGATTAGAGTGTGGGTGGGATGTCCCCATTCCAGATGACATGAGAGCTAACTGGCAGGGTATTTATAACGATATGATAGATAGTACAGGTATCATGTTTCCCCGTCAGGTCACTAATTCTAAGAGGGTTACGCTGCACCTATTTAGTGACGCTAGCTCAGTAGCATATGGTGTAGCGGCCTATGCGGTTAGTGATGAGGTGAGTAGGTTAGTAATGGCCAAAGCTAAGGTGGCGCCTATTAAGTCCCTCACCATACCTAAGATGGAGTTGACTGCTGTTCTTCTCGCATGTTATATATGTGAGGCCTACGCGGACGAGCTGATTATAGAGAATGTATACCTCTGGTCGGACAGCCAGATAACCCTATGCTGGTTGTCTAGTAAAAAGATTTTGCCTATATATGTTCAAAATAGAGTTGATGAGATAAAGTCATTAGTCCCCGGCGCTCATTTTCGTTATGTGTCCACAGAGGACAACCCCAGTGATCTAGTTACCAGAGGGATTTCATATGTGTCCTTAGTTGCTTCTTCGCTTTGGTGGGGAGGGCCCACATGGCTACCTCACCAAATGCTATAGCCTGATCATGGCCCAATAGGGGGCTCAATAGGAGGGGACACCACTGTGGGTTGTAACATGAGTCAAGAAGGAACCCTGTCATTGCCGGTACCGGTTGCCCCTACTGTCATAATGAATTGGGACCGGTATGGCTCATATATGAAGTCATGGCATGTAATGGCATGGGTCCTTAGGTTTATTAAGACTCTTAAAGAGAAGACACAAGGGAATTATCAGGCAAAACCGGCATACTTGACGGTGCCGGAATTAAGAGCAGCAGAGTCAGCCATGATTAAGGTAGCTCAGAGAGAAGCTTACTCTGAGGAACACCACTATTTGTCAAAAGGACAGGGCACACCAAGCAATATAGTGAAGCAGTTAGGCCTCTATATGGAGGGAGGCATGATACGCTGTAGAGGTAGGCTACACTTTTCAGCTTTACATGATAGCGCCAAGTACCCTATCCTTATCCATAATAAACATCGTATAGCCACTCTCCTTAGTAATTACTGCCACAAAGTGTGTAACCATAGTGGTGTTAGTTATGTTGTAAATTACATAAGGCAAAGATGGTGGATCCCCAAGATTAGACAGGTAGTAAAGAAAGCCTTAAGGGGATGTATCATCTGCAAGAGATTGCAAGGTACATCTTACCGTGCTGTACAGGCCCCTCCATTGCCGGAGTTTAGGGTTCAGTAAGTGAGTCCTTTCCAGGTAACGGGGGTTGACTACACAAGTGCCTTGCCAGTAAAAGAGAAGGGGGGTACTGTAAGTAAACTATATGTAGTCTTATTCACCTGTGCAGTTACTAGAGCTGTCCATGTAGAAACGGTATCTAACCTCTCCTGTGAATCATTTTTGCATGCGTTCCATAGGTTTAGTAGCAGGAGGGGTTACCCTGAGATTATGATGAGTGATAATGCCACCACATTTTGTTAGCGGAGCCAGTACATTACGGGAGTTGATGGATGATGCAAGGTTAAAAGGTACTCTAGCGGAATTCAAGTGCAAGTGGCGGTATATACCGGCCAGGGCGCCATGGTTCGGTGCCATATGGGAACGGGTCATTGGCATCCTAAAGGCTGGCTTGAAGAAGGTACTGGGTCGAGCATTGGTTACCACAGAGGAACTGAATACGGTATTACTGGAGCTCGAGGCCACAGTCAATGATCGCCCGCTTGGCTACAGCTACAGTGATCTTGAAGACCCTCTACCCATCACTCCTTCACAACTGGTTCATGGGAGGCAGATCAGAAGCTTTCCAAGGCGGGAAGTCACGGATAAAGATTTCAAGGACACGACTTGGCGTAACAACGATTCCGTCAACCAACGCTTCCAATATGTTACAAAGCTCTCACATGACCTGTGGAAAAGGTGGAGCACTGATTATTTAATATCACTCAGGGAGCAACATCGTCACTTAATGGTAAAAAGAGGGATAGCATCGCCGCAAGTTGGGGACATCGTTCTAGTACATGATGACGGCCCCCGACTTTTTTGGCGTATAGGTCGAATAATGAAACTTCTTCGTGGTCCTGACCACGAATGTAGGGTAGTTCAGGTAAAAACAGGAGCCGGTTTGACCACCAGACCGGTGGTTAAGCTATACCCACTAGAGATAGATTTAGAGGTAGTGGATGGCGACAGCAAGCCGAACTCTGATAATATCCTTCCTGCTACTGGAGCGGACCGAGGTGATACCCCTCAGAGGCCGTCACGTCGGGCTGCTTTGGGTTCCTCCCAGTTTTGGCGCATCCATGATCGGGACGGGACAATTGTAAATACTTTGTATATAACTGGTGGCGGAGTATGTCGTGAATCCTAGCTGGTATATATACCGTAGTTTGAATTTCCCGGGTTCACGACAGCTGGTTCCTTTTTGTTTATACGCATTACTTTATTTGTCTTGTGGATAAGTATTACTGTGGTTGCACCAATTATATCTTAGTTTATTTTCCCTTATTATTTAATCACGGGGGGCGATATAGAACCCTTAAATATATTTATATTGTTACGATAAGAGGGAATCTCAGTACACTTCACACAGAGACTTCGTCCCGCTCACAACAAACCACCAGTTGCTGCCACATAACAACAGAACTTCACTGATCTACACCTACCGACATGTCCATCACCTAACCTACACTCTTTGCATCACAGCTAAGTTCCTTTAATACTAGAAGTACTTCATAGATATTACTGGGACTACCACAGATAGCCTACATATACAATTTAACACGTAAAGTCCAACGCCGACCCGGTATCATATTTATAGCCTAGGCCATTTCATCTTTCCAGGTCTGAACATTTACTTTATATCCGTTTCTCCTCTACCCCCTAGGAATAATATTCAGGATAACTGTATACTATATATGTTTAACCTTATTATTTCTGGCATCCCAGAACTTAATATAGTTATACCTATTAGGTTAATTTCAGTATAGCGAAAACGTTGAAAGACTCAGGCAACCCAACCTTTCATATTTTTGCTATTAAGAAGTTATACTAGCATTTTCTCACAGAAATCTAAGGTAAAAAGATCTTTTGTGTTAAAAGGGTTTAGCAAGACACCCTCACGGGCACTCTGTATATATAAATCCTAGGCGCAAATTGTCTGTGGCAATCCACCAGGATTTGTGACTAAAGGTTAATACCGCCCGAGTTCCTTGAACCTCTTATAAGGGTTAGAGACAGTCAAGAAGAGCCATTATCTAAACTCTTCTTGCGTTAGTCCGATACTATGTCAATCCGGCAAGACCTGAGACATAGTATTTAAAACCTCATTTCAAGAGTACCTGAAAAGAACTCCATCAACGATTAATATAAAGGTCAGGATAGTCAAGTATTTGTTGAAAGATATATGCCGAGAATACTTGCGTTAATCCGATATGGTGACCAACTGTCTCTACACTAGTTACGGAACCATATTCAAGGCCCCAAGCCCATTAATCCAACTGTAATTTCTTCACACGACCGGCTAACCTGGACAGCCCACGGAAGAAGAAATCTCAACTAAGTGCATCTCTCCATCAAGAAAAGAAATAATATAGAAACTACATTTAATTCAGTATCAGTGACGAGATACATGAAAAGTTAGATTTCAAAAGTGACCGAAATAAATAGAGTTCCAAACATCTCGAAATACGTGAAAAGTGTATAAAAAGTGTCCTACAAAGTGAATATAAAAATAAACAGAAATATCAAGACGTCCTATAATAAATGTTCTTTAGTACGACGTTTTAACTCATCAAATAATCAATATAATAACTTAAGACGGATTTTTACCTATTCATCAACTCATATTTCCGCCAAGTGAAAAGTAAACAGAGTCCGTCCAGCCTGAACTTTGAGTTATAGCAACGAAGTGATTGACCTATAGTGAATTTCTAATTTAAATAAGATTTACGTACACCTTCATGAACTCTGAAAATATCTCAGTGGATGCAGAATATTTTAGAGTCCACCAAATTGAGCTCAAACTGGAAAAGTACATCAGTGTTTAAGGTATTTAGTGCCAATAAATACCGGAACACGTATCCTATCGTCCACTATTATTCAAGAGTAAAAGTCAACACAATATATATAGTGAAACTGAAATAAATCTGAATTAGTAGTAACTTCCATTTTAAGCTTTCGAAAATAGAAGAGTGCGCATATTTCTCAAGAAGAATACTATGTATATTAGTTGAAGTGAATATACCTGATCTCCATCTAGATCTGCGATCGTGCTGGGAGAAAGTAAATTAAGTTGTACCCTATGAAATACTTATGATATTATCTTTAGCCCTCAGTTTATGTATTTAGGACTTAAGTGAATAATACTGTATTGCAATCCATAGTTCGATATTATCTGTATCCCTGTTGTCTTTCTTATATGTATTTGTATGAATTTGGATATTCCAGTGTCGAAAGAACTCACCCTAACTAATAGTTAAACCTAAATAAAATCAGGGCATAACAAATATATTACAGGACTTCATTATGGTACTGTGTGAAGGACAAGGACCAACATGGGTCTCAGTAGAAGACAAACCTATATGTACAATTATTATCAATAACTTAATTATACATGACTCTCTTGATGTAAGAGAAGGAAAGAAACGATTAAAACGGCATATTAAAAACTGCTGAAGTAACTTGCTTCAATATGTTCATATATAATTATATATATATATATATATATATACCGGTATATACTGTATATACATCATTATCTTGATTGTATTATTACTAAATAGGTATTTTATCTTCCTTTCTAATTTAGCTATGTCAATTCTTTGGAACAGGTTAAGTGAAGTACATGATTGTGAACGTACGGTAGGTAATCATGTAAAAATTAAAATTAATAGCATATGAATGGAGTAGTTAATATAGTAATGAATATACGGAATATGTGGAATATCAAAGTCACAAAATTGAACATAACTTACTTAATCTTAAACTAAAACAAAAAGACAAACAACATATACAAAGCAAATAAAAAACCAATAACCTAATGACGACTAAAAAATCAGATATACTCTGTTCATTATAGGTAGGCTAATAATATGGACCACTAACCTCTATAAAGCTGGTGTCACACGAGTGATTCTTCCGTCAATTTTGGATTAGCAAATTTTGTATCGTACTGTTTTGAGGCTCTTTTGCACTGGAATAGGTTACTAGATCGAAGGTAGATTATGTTAGGTAGTTTTATTCTTATGAGAATTAAATTGGGAAGCTGTCAGACTATATACCATTTTGCAGCTCGAAATTGCCATTTCTCAGTATGAAATGACACTACAGCTGCTAGTTTGAATGTTAATCATATTTATTCGACAAATTTCCATTGGGTTTCGACAATCTTTACTAACAAGAGGCAAAACATAATTTTGAAATGAAAATTATTCATTTGTTTCGACGTAATGCAGTTGAAACCGGCAAATGCCACAAATTTCGTCACTTCGAAGCCTGGCTTCGACAGAGTGAAGTCAGGATAGTCAAATGGATATTTGTATGTACATTTCGACATTTGCAAATAGAATTTACACCAAATTCGACAATGCTACATTTGAAATGTTATTACTTAATCGTACATTACAGGCAAAATACCACTTTATTATTCAAAAGTAGGTTATACATTCTTATATTAGTATATAACAGTTAATGAAGAACTAAATTTCGGAGCCGATTATAATTATACAAGATGAAGAAAGGGTGATCCTAATCCTGGATAATGCTAGAGTATACAGCAACCTGAATTAAGTTGAGCACTGCCCTGTCAGGAAGCTCCCTCCTTACAGTCCTTTCCTTAACCCAATAGAAAATTGTTTCTCAAATGTAAAATGCGAGGTAAAACAAAGGTTAAGTATAATTCGTCAACTTGTGGATAATGAGAGGGCAGCCGGTGAGGAAGGTTATAGCATGGAGGCTTGGAGGGAACATCACCTCCAGCAGGTAACAGAGATGAGTGTACAATCTGTCACCCAGGAGAAAGTAGTGGCCTTCTATAAGCGATCCATGGGGCTCCTCTATAACTACCTGTAGGCTAAATAATAAAGAACACCATAATAACCTTTGTTTATATACCTTATATGTATAGTTATAAGCCTTTGTGTATAAGTGTGTTAACACATTACAAATGTATTATATAAATAACAATTTAAGTTAAATAACATGTCAGCTTGTATAATCTGTTTATTGGTTCTTATTTAGACGATGGTGATGAGCGTGAACCTTTGTCGAAAATATATGAAAAACGTAATTTCAAAATATTCACAATGTTAATTTAGGTGCTTGATTGTCATTTGTTGGCCTGCATTAACGGTTTTAAAAAGTAATATTTCGATGTATGATATTGATAAGTCTATCTGGATGCAAGAAGTCTAAATGTACTTTTTCTTTCTGAAAAATGTCGATTAATTGCTATATGTCTATATTGAACCGATGTATTGTCTTTTGAGATTGCATCAGTCGATTTAACATGGTATCTTGTCGAACACATAATTATGCAATATGTCAAATTATCAAACTCAGCGCTGGAAAACTCTGAAAAAACGTCAATTCGAGCTGCAAAATGGTATAATTGCCAGTCAAATTTACCGAAAAATCGCTCGTGTGACACTGATTTAACTCACTAACGACAATTTTTGCCTATGTGTATGAAAGAGACAAAAGGCAGGCTGCCTGTAACGAGTGTCTCCCCCAAAGCCAAATTGAGTAACAGAGAGCCAAATTCAAGGGATGTAGGAGTCAAAATGCCTGGACACACGAACTTTAAAGCAGTCTAAATCATAGGATGAAGGAAATATTGATTGAGGGATAAAGAGCATCGAGCTAATATGTCTACTATTTTGGAAGAGTCACACATGTAATAGGTGCGGAAATTACCAAACCCATATGCTTAGGCCCTTCTTTGAGTTACAGACGTTTAGGATCACGATTGTTGGCCTAATAAGCTTTAGTTAGCTTAGATTAGTTTATTTATTTATTTAGCCAAAGATATTTTGCATACATGTGTCAACATTTACAATTAAAAGTATATTGACAGTTCTAACTGAGCCTTTTGGGAGCATGAAAGCTCTCTTAAAAAACACATAAGATATCTAAAAATGGATAGAAATATATAGCACAGGCGGACTTATAAGTAAAACAGTGTTACATTCATAATACAATATGGCTAGGAAGGAGACGTACTTCAATGTCAAAATTATAATTAAAATTAAATAACATACTTAAGGGAGCCCACCTCGCTTTTTTTCTCTTTCTCTCCCTCTCTCTTTGGCTTGTATCCATTCGGCCCCATTCAGCCTACTGTTTTAAGACGCTTACCCCCATCCAGGTGTCAATATTTTCCTGGCGAGCGGTAGAGAGCCAGCATATATATATATTTGTTTTGACAGCAAGGTAAATTTGTACATTTTTCGATAGAAAAATGTCTCCGGCGAAGCCGGATTTCTCCATACAATGCTGGCTCGCCAGGAAGAAATCGACACCTGGATAGTGATAAACGTCTTAAAACAGTTGGCTGCATGGGGCCGAATGGATACAAGCCAGTGAAAGAGAGAAAAGGAGAAAAAGATAAACAAAGCCGGTAAGGTACGTAGATAATGAATGGATGGCTTTAGAAATTTACAGCCCATTTACTCTAGCCCGTTTTTGTATTGAGTTATGGAGGTTAGGGGTCACGATTTCTGCCCTACCTATAATGAATTGACTATAGTAGCAAAAAAGATGACTAGAAAACACATCACAGTCCCAGATTATCAAGGAGGATATATTTTGTACTCCTTGGGACGGGGTTAAGGGAGTTTCTTTCTGGAACCCCTTCTCCCTCATGTTTAGCCCCATTAGTTTTGAGATTTTAAGACGTTCGCCCCAATATCTCCATCTATCTACCCGTCACAATCTTCCACACGACTATCCACATAACTCTTCAGCAACACACATATTAACTTTTCGTCCTTTCTCATTATTCATGGTGTCTCTTTTTCCTCTAACCTATCTTAAAAAGATTATTACTATTGCTGAAAGACGTTTGTATTCAGAATAGGAAGAATTTGTGTACATTTTATATTCGTTAGTGTCTCAAATTTTTCGGCACCGTCCTGTTACGACTGCAGTTGGCCTCCTTGACGAACCAGGTATAGTAGTCTTGGATAACGTTATAATGGTAGAAGGCTGGGTCATGGAGTCGAACACATAGATGGCATAACACACGGTTCCCACCTATTGTTGACGTCTGGTAGTGCTGACGCCAGGACAGGTAGTGAGAGTATTCCTGTAGGAGGAAGCAGATAGATGATAGCATTAATGAGTTACAAGATTACACACATACACACACTGGCAGCAAGGTTACACACATACACACACTGGCAGCAAGGTTACACACATACACACTGGCAGCAAGGTTACACACATACACACACTGGCAGCAAGGTTACACACATACACACACTGGCAGCAAGGTTACACACATACACACACTGGCAGCAAGGTTACACACATACACACACTGGCAGCAAGGTTACACACATACACACACTGGCAGCAAGGTTAGGGGGATGTAGGGTGGATGTAGTTGATAGGTTAAAAGATAGGCGTCCATTTAGCTCTCTTATTGTTTAGTTGATGATAAATATAACATCTAGGGCTAGGATTCGAACCATACAGGCAGGAGGTCTATACTCTGTTATTTTTGCAGCTGATGGTATAATGCTGTCTTTCCATCCTGACTACTACGCTATTATCATGATTTTGTAGCGAAATATGTTGCTAATTATGAAAACGTGGCAATAATATGACGCACAGACAGCAGTATCCTATTTGTCCAGTAAGAATCAAGAAATCAGATGCTAAATGATTCAATTTACCATCATCTGGAAAAAAATAGACTATAGTCACTTATACCACAACGGAGGTCCGGTATGGTATAAGTGACTATACTCGGTTTCATATCAGATTACACTAAATTACAACATCCTTACCCCAATTACTCCACTATTACGAACAGTTGGAAATTAAGTGTGTTGTTAATTAAGAAAACTCGGTAATTAGATAATACCGAGACATATTACATTCTGAGTATTCCATAAAGTATAAAAAACAGTTGGTAAGAGATTCAATTTGGTGTCAGATGAAATGGAACGGACTATAGACCTCCTGCCTGTTCTGCATGGTTCGAATCCTAGCCCAAGCTGTTATATTTGATTAGCTCTCTTCATTTCTGTCACTCTTTCAATGTGAAAGGACATTTGTTGGGCTTGGCAGCTTCTTGTTTCCTTCTCTGGAAGAAATAAAAAAAACAATAGCCATAATAACATACATAACAAAGCCACTCCAACAGCTTCCTCTCTCCCCTTTCAACACTCTTCGGAAAGTAGGTACGAGGTGCCGTTGTAAAGGTTTATCCCTCAATACCTTCACCTGACCTGGACCATTAAATTTACCTTTGGATTGTTGGCCAGATAGTTGAGCCTCTGAGCCTCTTGTGGGGTGTAGAGTCTGGCGTCTATAATTATATGAAGCAGGTGGCATCACTCCTCTATAATCAGCCGCCCCGAACACCACCGGTACGACAGGATAAAACAGCGCGTTGTACAGCTTCTCAGTCACGTAATCTTCGCACAACGCATTCTCGAAGGCCAGCCAGAAGAGACAGTTTTCCCCTGCCATCTTGAAACACGGGTCTGTATCCACGCGGTAGGTGTGAGTGGTATAGTGAGATTATCCGCACTTCAGATCCCCATATTTCCCGTAGACGTTGATCTTGGTGTACTTCTGCAGCTCGCGGACGTACATAATTCGGCCGCTGCTGTCGTGGCACTTGGAGATGAAAGCCACGGCGAGTTTCCGAGAGGTGAAGTTGGTTTGGGAGACGATTACGGGCCGCCGCCATGATTCTGGCAACACCCCCAATGGAAATACTCCTAATCGGCCTTATTGGGCTATCCTTAGCTGGCTTAGCATCGCTAGCTTTAAGAACTATTATTATTATTATTATTACCTCCACATTCCACCCTCTCTGGACGATGAAACCGTGTGTCGTCTGGATGTCCCAGCCTTTCCTGCATGTACAGAAGATTGCTTTTGAGATTTTAAGATGTTCGCCCCCATTCGTTTGGCAATTTTAAGGACTTTTGACACATTTCTGTAAAATTTAAGATCTTTCATGCTATTTAGGTGTCGATTTTTTCCTGCCAAGCGATAGCGAGCCTGTAATTTTATGAAGATCTGGCCTTTGGCTGGGAAATTTTTCTACCGAAAAATTTACAAATTTATCTTGAAAGGGGATCTAGGGAGTGTATTTTTAATCTTGGTGGAGGTCTAGGAACGATGAACCCGTGTGTGGTCTGTATATCCAACCCCTTGCTGAAGTACAGAACATTAACCCTTGCACTACCGGGGATGCATGTTGTTTTTTATCAGCTATATTTAGACGATTTTAGGCAGCTTAGAAAGGATGTGCGGTAGTAAAAGGTGTTAATTCAGATAGTCTGTAGCCTCATTATTGCCACACTACCATCCTAAGCCCAATATAATCGTCTAAATACAGCTAAAATCAAATAAAGAAGACGTCACCGGTAATGAAGGGGTTAAGGGGAGATTTCCACTTGAGGGATTTTTTTTTCTCGACCCCTTTCCCCCTCATTGCTTTCGAGAATTTAAGACGGTCACCCCATTCGTTTGGCGATTTTAAGAACTTTTGACCCATTTCGGTCAATTTTAAGACCTTTCATGCCATTTAGATGTTGATTTTTTCCTGGCGAGCGACAGCAAGCCTGTAAATTTAAGAACAACCGGCCTTCAGCCGGAACATTTGTCTACCGAAAAATGTACACATTTATCTTGAAATGGGATCTAGGGAGTGTAATTTTAAGTTTGGTGGAGGTCTAGGGAACAAACTAAAAATTTCCCCTTAACATATCATCTTATCAGTTCTTTTGCTACACACTATTAATTTATATACTTAAAATTAAAACCATATCCTTCGTAAATAATTTTCAATATGGTTCACATTCAAATTCCAAAGCTTTCAATAGATTTTCAGTAGGAAATAACTTATTAAATATGTAAAAATAGATCAAGTGTAAATCCAACACTTTTCACTGAATAATCCAAATCTATATCTAAACATTTCAATAATCAATATATACAGTATATGTACGAAATTTGAGACAAGCAGACGTTGGTAGATAGAGAGCCAGCCAGCTCTCAAAGTTTAAGGGGAGGTATTTACTTTGTTTCCTAGACCTCCATCAAGCTTAAAATTACACCCTCTAGACCCCCTTTTAAGATAAATTTGTACATTTTTCGGTAGAAAAATGTCCCGGCCAAGGGCCAGTTCCTCTTAAATTACAGGCTCGCTATCGCTCGCCAGGAAAATATCGACACCTATATGGCACGAAAGTTCTTAAAATTTACAGAAATGGGGTGAAAGTTCTTAAAATCGCCAAACTAAAGGGGGCGAGCATCTTAAAATCTAAAAAGCAATGGGGCTAAACATGAGAGAGAAAGGGGTCCAGAAAAAAATCCCTCAAGTGGAAATCTCCCCTTAAGGGGGTGGTACTTGCTTTATCTGGACCCCCTTCTCCCTCATGTTTAGCATATTAGTTTTGAGATTTTAAGACATTCGTTCTGTTAGTTTGGCGATTTTGAGACCTTTCGTCCCATTTCTTCGTCAATGTTAAGACCTTTCGTGCCCTTTATGTGTCGACTTTATCCTAGCGAGCGATAGCGAGCCCCTAATTTTAGAAGGAACCGCCATTCGGCCGGGACATTTTTTTATCGAAAAATGTACAAATTGATTTTGAATGGGGGTCCAAGGGGGTGTTTTTCTAAGCTTGATGGAGGTCTAGCGAGGAAACTGAAAAATAAATTAATAGATAAATATATCTACCACAAACCAAGCAGTACTCCTTTAACCCCATAAAGTCAGCCTGTATATAATGGCCACATCTCCGCCAACGGGCTGTTTTGAGCTATTTAAGGCGGCTGTAAATCTGTAAAGGAATGTAGAAACTAAGCTCTTATTCCAAGCTGGTCTGTGGGCTCGTCATGGGTGAGTCGAGAGTTTTGCATTTTTTCACTCGCTCTAACACGCTTTAAGCATAGGGTTATGGAATAAAAATGTGTGGTAGAAAGTTCATGTTCTAGCCTTTATGTAGACACCACAATCCGTTTCCTAGCTCTCCTGTAGCATTCATAATCACGTGATAAGGTGGAAGTGTTTAGGAGTCCCAGATTGAACAAAGAGTGATTGCACAAGCATGTACTGGCATGCATGGCCTGTCGTGTACTGAACTTTGGGCTGAGTGAATTGACCACTTGCGAGTTTCAGGCTATAAAGAAAGTTGGAGCTTTAGACATCGATATATAACAAAATTACCATCTAAAAGACGGTTGAAGTGCATTTATAAATACATATAATCAAATTCAGCACAATTTCTATCCATCACCAACTTGTATAATATCTGTATTTCTCCTAAATATTGATGTTTACTGTTCCAACTTCTTTATAGACCAAAACTCGCAAGTGATCAATTCACCTCACCTCGCACGAATAGGCATCCTGGTGGCAACTCTGATAGATTCTTAGTAGCACCGGGAGCATTTTTTAGCCAAGGGATATACAAAGAAATAAACCCCCTGACATGATGCGGCCCACCGCGCACTACAGAAGGTCATATGAAGGAACCCACTGTGTGGGTGTTAAAGGGCCGTGCATTACATCTCCCGCTTTCCTTTTTGAGTAGCAACTGAGGTTCACGAGGTATTAAAGCCTCGCACATAACAACTCCCTCTCTACCCCATACCCTATCTTCCTGCCCCCATACCACCAACAGAATGATAGAAAATTTGTTTTCTCCTTCAGGACATGCTAACATAACTAAATATTCGTGTATGTTTTTATTATTTAAGGACTCGTAAGTATCTCAGGCTGTTTGAACCCAAAACTGAGTTTCACATCTTCAACTCCTGAGGGGGTTAAGGGAGACTGAGATTTATATCCTTTGTTATTTTTATACCAGGTCATAATGAAAGCCTAAATATGAATATGTCAAAAAGAAATGTGAGCAATCTCTCATCCAAATATGCCGCAGATAACCAAATGCCATGACACAAACCCATGGCTCTGGACTGGATGGTTGTGCATCCTGGAACATCTGATCAACACAGAAAGTATACCTAAACGACAACCCCCTTCCTCTATGAGCTACAGCCAGTTGAGTTAAGTTGAGTTTAACCTCACCTCACACTCTGTGGCTGCACCTCTTTCAAAGACCATAACCTTGCTCTTCCCCACATTTACCTTCAGATTCCGTTTTTCACACACTGTTCCAAACATATTTACCAGACCCTTCAACTCCCATTCACTTAATCGTACCTGATCTTATAAAGACAGATATATCACAAGTTATGACCCCTCTCACCTGAAGTACATGGACCTATTAAAGAACCCATTAAAACTGACGTAATTAATGTGATAGATCTTGTTGGGCAGAGTCTCCGTCTTGGTGCCCCATTAAAGTTGAGATATTAAGACGTTTGCCCCATTAGTTTGGTGATATCAAAACCTTTCGCCCTATTTAGGTGTCGATTTTTTCCTGGCCAACGATAGCAAGCCTGTAATTTACTGTAGGAGGAACCGGCCTTTGGCCGAGACATTGTTATATCAAAAAATTTACAAATTTGTCTTAAAGGATCTTTGGGGTATTTTTTAAGATTGATGAAGGTGTAGGGAACAAACTAAAATCCTCCCCTTAACTCTTGGAGTACCAGCAACGTGTTTTATATGATATTCTAGTTATATTTACACGACATCATGCAGCTTAGGAAGGATCTATGGTAGTTGAAAGGGTTGTTTGAGATAGTTTAAAGCCTTATTATTGCAAAAGGTCCTTCCTAAGCTGAATATAATCTTCTAATAGTTGCCAGAATAGGGTGAAAAGGACATCGCCGGTACAGTACGGGTTAAGACTGATGTGGTAAATCCTATTGGTCGATGTTTCTCACCTGAAGTACATCGACCTATTAAAGACCCCATTAAGACTGGCATAATTAATATGATAGATCCTGTTGGCCAAAGTCTCGGTCTCGGTGCCAAACATGGCCCAGGGTTGGGATAGGTTGCGGGGCCCCAACTGTTGCGTTAGGGTCGCCAGGCAGGAGATGCTCTGTATGTGGACTAACACCGCATCAGCCGAGGACACCTGCCGAAAGGAAAAAGATAAATTTGTACATTTTTCGGTAGAAAAATTTCCCGGCCGAAGGCCGGTTTCACTTAAAATGTCAGGCTCTCTATTGCTCGCCAGGAATAAATAGACACCTGAATGGCTAGAAAGGTCTTAAAATTGACAACGAAATCGGGCCAAAAGCGTTAAAATCGCCAAAATAATGAACCGACAGTCTTGAAATTTAAAAACTAATGGGGTTAAACACGAGGGAGAAGGGGGTCCAACCAACCAACCCCCTTAATCATCCTATATATTATTAATGTGATAGATCTTGTTGGCCAAAGTCTCGGCAGCCTCGGTACCAAACATGACCCAGGGTACGGATAGGTTGCGGGGCCCCAACTGTTGTGTTAGGGTCGCCAGGTAGGAGATGCTCTGTATGTGGACTAACACCGCATCAACCGAGGACACCTGCCAAAAGGAAAAAGATAAATTTGTAAATTTTTCTGTTCGTCTTTAAATTACAGGCGGTTATCGCTCGCCAGGAAAAAATCGACACCTGCCAAAAGTACAACATTTAGTAAATGGGAGGTTTTTAGCTTGCTCCCGCAACCTCCATCAAGCTTATAAATATACCCCCAAGACTCCCCTTCAAGATAAATTTGTACATTTTTCGGTAGAAAAATTCCGACCCAAGGCCGGTTCCTCTTAAAATGTCAGGCTCGCTATCGCTCGCCATGACAAAATCGACACCTGAATGGCTCGAAAGGTCTTAAAAATGACAACGAAATAGGGCCAAAAGCATTAAAATCACCAAACCAATGGGCCGAACTTCTTAAAATTTCAAAACTAATGGGGTTAAACACGAGAGAGAAGGGGGTCCAAAAAAACAACCAGAGTCTCAGCCTCAGTGGCAAACATGACCCAGGGTTGGGATAGGTTGCGGGGCCCCAACTGTTGTGTTAGGGTTGTTACGGACTAGGGTTCAAACCTACAACACCATGAATAAATGATTAACTCCAATGAAAAGGCAACACAACTTATCACCGTGGTATTATAAGAATGGAAGTTAACCACCCAAAACTAGACTGCAAGGTAAATATTATCCTCCAGAGAAACCCTACAACACTATAAAACTATACAACAAGTCAATCAGAATAATATAATTGATATTATTAAGTTTACTTTAACCCACTGAGCCCTAGCGACGCACTGTTTGCGTCCAAAATGTTTGTAGCGCTAAACCCCAGCGTCACATAAGGTGCGTCCTGGTTAATTACTCCGGTCCTATGGCACCTAGAGGGCTTAGATTTGTATGGGAACTGTGTACGTATCCCACGCAACAATGCCGATGGTTGAAAACTTTGAAAGTCCAACCGCGTGAGCGTGCAAAAACCTGTTTTTGCCTACCCATTTCCCCTCTTGTAATTCCGACTTTCGGGCGCACCGTAGGACCCCTTAATAACCTAGGGGATCGGTTTTTTGTGGATTTTCCTTCATTCCTAATCCATTCCTGGTGTTTTCTGGAAAAAAACTTTTTCACAACCTGCCGGTCCTGGGTGGTACATTTATTATTAACTAGCTGGGGCTCAGTGGGTTAAATGTCAGTAGAATAACTTATGCTTTCATAAATCCTTTAAGATTTATATGTAAGGTATTCAAGTATCCACTTTACTTTACTCTACACAATAATTAGTTACTGTTTACTTTCTCTTAGAACCACACAAATATTTAAAGCATTTAAATCTTTAAGTTAATTTGAAAGATAGTACATGAAATAAATAAGGTAGGTATGGATGAAAAGATAATTTAAAAGTATGGATATTATTTACATATAAATAATATACACTTTATACATCTATCCTTTCATTCACACAATACAACATAATCATACAATACAACATAATAATACTTATCTATAGAGAGATAGTTATACAAGGCAGGACACAAACTCAGGGTGACCCATGGTGAGGTCTTGGTGAAGCAGAGGCGTGAGGAGAACTGCCGTTTCTCAAATCTTATTCTCTATCAAGCCCTTAGTCATTGAAGTTATCGTACTGGACTATTCTCTCTACAATCAAACAAATTAACTCAACTAATAATAATATAGAATACTTCATTAAAATATATAAATGAAGAGTAAGAACACTAAATCACGAATTATATAAAGACTAATCATACGTCTGCCAGAGAGACGATTAAACAAGCAGGTGAGAGGGGGAAGGTGCGCGCTTGGCGCCACAATCTGCCGGCATTTATGGCCTGGGGCAAAAGATGTCTGGCTAGTAGGCTACAGTACACTCTGAACACAAAATATGTTATATTATTTCTTAAAGGCCTTCCTATGTACAAATAAATAGTCACATATACCCACTATTAATTTGTTAACTCTATCCCACCAGCAATTAGTTTAATTATGGCAATACATATCACCTCCCCATTAAGAGATTTATAAGGGAAATATTGTAAATCAAAATATTCTAAGTCCTAGATAACATGTCTGCAATTATATTGTTTTTCCCCTTGATATGAAAAATTTGCAGCTTGTAAGGCTGCAATGCCAAAGCCCACCTCATGAGATGCTGGTTAGAGTTTTTCATCTTATGCAGAAATTTGAGGGGATTATGATCAGTGAATACATCAATGGGAAAACAAGAACCATTTAAGTACACATTAAACTTATCAATGGCAAACAATAATGAAAAGCACTCCTTCTCAATGGTACTATAATGTTTCTGGTATGGTTTGAACTTTCTGGATGCGTAGCAAACAGGATGTAATACTTCATTCTCGCTATACTGTAACAATACAGCCCCTGCACCCACATTACTGGCGTCTATTTGCAAGATAAACGGCTTGGTGAATTGTGGAGATTTCAGTATGGGCGCATTTGTGAGAAGGGCACGGATTTTCACGAAAGCGTCCTGGCATTCCTGAGTCCACACAAACTTTTTCTTTGGACTGAAAGTCTGTTAAAGGTGCAGAGAGGTCAGAAAAATTGGGCACAAAACACCGATAATACCCACTCATGCCCATGAAGCGCATTAGTGCCTTACGATCATGAGGAACAGGCAGTGACGCAATGGCTTCCACTTTGGCAGATACTGGGCTAACCTCACCTTGCCCAACCACATGACCCAGGAATATTACTTTGGCATATCCAAACTCACTCTTGGCCAAGTTCACTGTTAAATGTGCTTCAGCCAGGTTGTAGAATAGGGCGCGCAGTTGAAGTTGGTGATCTTCCCATGATTTGCTGTATACTACCAGATCGTCCAAGTAAGATTGCACCCCGACGAGTCCCTCTGTCACCCGATGAATCAGCCGTTGGAAGGTTGCTGGTGCGTTGACCATCCCAAAGGGCATGACGGTGTAGAGGTATAATCCGTCAGGGGTGACAAACGCAGAGATTCGTTTGGCACGGTCAGTCAGCCGGACCTGGTAGTACCTATGCAATAAGTCGATCTTGGTAATGTAGTTGGCGTCCACCAGTTGGTCGATAAGGTTGTCAATCCGAGGAAGAGGGTAGCAGTCCTGACAGGTTAGTTGGTTAACCTGGCGGTAGTAAGTGCACATCCGGAACGATTCATCCAGCTTGTCCACTAACAGGCATGGTGAAGCCCACTCGCTGTCACTCTTCTCCACCAGGCCATGATCCATCAGGAACTGCACCTCCTTCCTCAGGGCCTCCCGCTTCCATGGACTGGCGCGGTAGGGATGTTACTTAATGGGACGATCACCGTCGACCAACACCACATCATGCTCAACAAGAGGGCACTGCCGGGAATCATCGCCAAACAGCTGTGGAAACTCATTAAACAGGGATTCCAAGTCACCACTCTGGTCAGGCCGCAAGTGCTGGAATTTTAGATAAGGATTAGACAAGAAATCAGAGTTTTTCAATTTCGTGTCCGAGGGCAAAGAAATATCTTCTTCATCCGCAATAACAGAGTTTGCTACATCCACCTTCAATACAGGGGCATCATTGCCAGGATCTCTTACAAAGTATGGCTTGATCAGGTTCACATGTATCAGTCTCTCTGCCTTTCGTCTGTCTGTAGTTTTCAAGACATAATTTACATTACTAGTCTTTCGTTTTATCACATAAGGACCATGAAACTTACTTTGTAAAGGTTTCTTAGGGATTGGCAGAAAGTTTAACACAAGATCACCTGGCTTAAACTCTCTGTCAACAGCTTTCCTGTCAAAATTGTCTTTCATTGTTACTTGAGAATCCTTCAGATTTTTCATTGCATGTTCTATAGCAGTTTTTAATCTTTGTCCAAACTGGTGAACATAGGTAAGAAGAGGTTTACTGGAAGGTGTATCAAACCAAGATTCTTTTAGAACTTTAAGAGGACCTCTAACCTCATGACCATACACCAACTCAAAAGGTGAAAAACCAAGGGAATCTTGTACACTACTCCTTACAGCATACAACACAAAATGAATACCTTCATCCCAATCTGCATTATTTTCCTCGCAATACTTTGTCAACATTGACTTGAGAGTTTGATGTAGGCATTCTAATGCACCTTGGGACTCTGGTCTACAGGCTGTGGAATGGTACTGGCGCACTCCCAACTCATCCATAGTTTGTTTGAAAAGTTTGGAAGCGAAATTGCTACCTAGGTCAGATTGGACAATACGAGGAATTCCATACTGAGTGAAGAATTTACTAAGGGCTTTCACGATATTCTTGGAAGTTATTCGCCTCAATGGAAAACCTCTGGATACCTAGTGGTAGAACACATAACCGTTAGCAAATACTCATTTCCACTGTGTGTTTTAGGCAAGGGACCAACACAATCAATGATTACTTTACTGAAAGGCTCCTCTGTTACAGGAATTGGATTTAATGGTGCAGGTTTTATTGGCTGATTTGGTTTTCCAGCCATTTGGCACCCATGACATGTTTTACAGTAGTAGGCAAATGATTGCTTCATTTTAGGCCAGAAGTCCTTGGAGATTTTGGTATAAGTTTTGTTAACACCTAAATGTCCACCACTGAGATCATGACCCACTGATATGATTAGAGATCTGAACATAGTAGGTATAACCACTTGGTGGTATTCTTGCCAAGTTTCATTAGCTGGTACTTTAGGAGGTCTGTATTTTCTCATTAGGATACCGTTCCTCACATAAAAGCATTTGGGAAAGTTCACTAACTCCGAATCCTCGACAGCCTTGTCAAAGAATGATGCTAACTCAAAATCTTTTACCTGGGCTTCTTTAAGAGTGTTAGAATCAATTGGTACATTACTTAGATCCTCTGGAGAAGCTAACACCTGAGATGGGTCATTATCAGAAAATAGGTGTGAGAGATCAACATCCACAGAATTAGTGCTATCATTACTGTCATTCTGTTGAGCTGCCATGCTCCTAGTCATTACACAAGAAAGGAACAAATAAGGATAGTCCTTTTCCAGCTGTTCTGTGTTATTACATAATGAGGGAGACGAAACTACAATGGGGTCAGGTGCAACTTTTCCACCTGCAATAGCATTCCCTAACAGAAAGTTCACTCCTTTCACAGGTAGTGACTCTTGAACTCCTACAGTGAAGTAACCACTAGCTAACTCAGTATTCAAATAAACCATAGCCAGAGGAACAGTAATACACCCACTAACTCCATTGATCAGAACACTCTGGGCCAAATAACAGTCCTCCAAATCAGGCACCACACCTGTTAACATGAGGCTATGAGAGGCTCCTGTGTCCCTAAGTACTTGAATGGGATATTTAGTGGAAGTGTCAGAAAAAGAAACTGTTCCTATAGAACGAAAGGGTTGAAACTGATCAACAGAACAACTAGGAGGGTCACTACCAGCTAGAACACTGTCTTGAGGCTCTGTGGGGTTATTAGGACAGGCACTCAAAACAGTCAGTTTAGAAGTTTGGTTAGAACTAGAAGTAGCTGGTTCACTGGTAGGCAAGTTAGAAGGAATGCTAGAAGTAGCCAGAATTTGTTCTGGGCGTCTTTCCCTGCCTTTAAGCTTAGGACAGTCCCTAATGTGATGACCGGTTTGTTTACAATAAGCACAAATCAAAGTAGGTTTGGATGAGTTTGGGGTTTTACCTGGTTCAGTTTTACCAGATACAGTGCTCCCAGAAGTAACCTTAGTAGATGGCTGAGAGCCACCAGAACCATTCCCATCACCTGTTACAAGAGTTCCACCACCACCTCGGAAACTGCCGCTAGAGACACTAGTACTCCTAGAAGAGTCAGTCCCCTTCTGCTTTTGCCTGAAAAAAGAGTCACCATGAGTCAACCTGTAATTTTCAACCAAAGTGGCTGCCTTGTATACATTAGTAACTTCTCTCTCTTGTAGATACAATTTCAAGGAATATGGAACTTTGCGGAGAATTTCTTCTAGCACAACCAGCTGACAGAGTTGTTCAAAAGTAGTTACTTTACTGGCCCTCAACCAAGCATTAAAGAGCCTTTCTTTCTCTTTGACAAACTCTAGATAGGATTGTTTCTCTTCCTTCTTTATATTACGGATATTCTGTCTATAAGTTTCAGGAACCTGGTCATAAGCCTCCAAGATAGTTTTTTTTTAGATTATCATAAGGTATGCTATCACTAGGGAGATTAGCGTAAATCAACTTTGCTTTACCTATGAAAGCGGTTTGGGAAAAGAAACTCCACTGGTCTTTTGGCCATTTAAGCTGGTTTGCAACACGCTCAAAGAGATTGAAGAAATTCTCAACATCAGTTTCATCAAATTTTGGCATAAATGTTATCTGATTTCCTAGGTGAGAGAAACATTTCTTTGCATTCACTTCTCTGTCTTTCACACTTTCTTCACTCTTCAGTCTCAATACTTCAAGTTCATGTAATCTCTCTTGCTCTTTTTGAGCATATTCTTGGGCTTTCATGCTCTCTGTTTTTCGGCATTCTCTCTTTCATACTCCCTCTGTCTTGCTGCCTCCTCTAATTCCATCTTTTTAATCATAAGCAATGATGCGCTACCTCCATCACCATCGCACAAACTATAGGCTTCAAGTGGTAGCACTCATAAATTACCAATTTATCGATCACACACTTCTTTACCTCAGCTTTAGTCATACTGGATTTGTGAGTAACTCCATATTTGACGGCTAATGCAATCCAATCAGTTTTCTTTATCTGGGAAACAGTCAAGGTACTCAAAGAAGGTTTCTCAACAAACTCATCAATATTAAACTCCATATTGAAATCTAAACAGAGCAAACAGTCTTAGAAGAGGAGATGTTCAAGAGTGCACAAAACAAAGAAAATTATTCACACCAAAACAGGACACACAAAATCATAAGTATTCATAGTTGACCACTAATAAAACTATTAACTGTTGGGTTCAATGTTATTTTAATACCACGAATTTTGTGGATATATTTGAAGATAAATATTGAATCTATATGCTCTAAAGATCATAAGAAAAGTTGTTTTAACCCTCGGCAAAACTTAATAAAAAAGTATGGTAATAAAATGTCTTTTTCGTAACAAGGTTGTCAATATGGTACTACCAGTTATCGATAGCTCTAAAGATCATATGAAAATGTGTTAAACCCTCGGAAAAAACTAATATAAAAGTATGGTACTAAAATTGAATTTTCGTAACAAGGTTGTCAATATGGTACTTTCCCGTTATCAATGTACAATAAAAGCTGAAGATTGCAGAGTAAACACCGTAGACTTCATCGATTTTCTTTCACCTTCGTATAATTGACAGCCAATTTTGTTTTTGTTTTTTTTACTAAGGGATTAGTACTCAACCAGCGGGGGTGTGGGGGCAGCAGCCCCCACCCATAATACTAGGTTAGGTTAGGTAAGGTTGTTAGGTTAGGCTAATGTCTTTTCAAATCACTATCGGGGGCGTGTCTCAACATTGATCAATAGGCCTAATGGGGAAAATAGGTTTTCCCGAGATTTCTAATTAATTACAAACACTATATATTGATGCAAATGAACAAATTATTTTATAAAAAACACTCTGAAAATTCGTGGTATTAAAATAACATTTTTCCAACTGTTGTATAAAAGCAAAAAGGTAATCCCGGACAGGCCCCCATATAATGTTACGGACTAGGGCTCAAACCCACAACACCATGAATAAATGATTAACTCCAATGAAAAGGCAACACAACTTATCACCGTGGTATTATAAGAATGGAAGTTAACCACCCAAAACTAGACTGCAAGGTTAATATTATCCTCCAGCAAAACCCTATTATTATATTACCCTATTGCTATACAACAAGTCAATCAGAATCATATAATTGATATTATTAAGTTTACTTTAAATGTCAGTAGAATAACTTATGCTTTCATAAATCCTTTAAGATTTATATGTAAGGTATTCAAGTATCCACTTTACTTTACTCTACAAAATAATTAGTTACCGTTTACTTTCTCTTAGAACCACAAACATATTTAAAGTATTTAAATCTTTAAGTTAATTTGAAAGATAATACATGAAAATAAATAAGGTAGGTATGGATGAAAAGATAATTTAAAAGTATGGATATTATTTACATATAAATATTATTACACTTTATACATCTATCCTTTCATTCACACAATACAACATAATCATACAATACAACATAATAATACTTATCTATAGAGAGATAGTTATACAAGGCAGGACACAAACTCAGGGTGACCCATGGTGAGGTCTTGGCGAAGCAGAGGCGTGAGGAGAACTGCCGTTTCTTATTCTCTATCAAGCCCTTAGTCATTGAAGTTATCGTACTGGACTATTCTCTCTACAATCAAACAAATTAACTCAACTAATAATAATATAGAATACTTCATTAAAATATATAAATGAAGAGTAAGAACACTAAATCACGAATTATATAAAGACTAATCATACGTCTGCCAGAGAGACGCTTAAACAAGCAGGTGAGAGGGGGAAGGTGAGCGCTTGGCGCCACAATCTGCCGGCGTTTATGGCCTGGGGCAAAAGATGTCTGGCTAGTAGGCTACAGTACACTCTGAACACAAAATATGTTCCCCCCGAAGTTATATTATTTCTTAAAGGCCTTCCTATGTACAAATAAATAGTCACATATACCCACTATTAATTAGTTAACTCTATCCCACCAGCAATTAGTTTAAGGCAATACATAACAGGGTCGCCAGGGATGAGATGCTCTGTATGTGGACTAACACCGCGGCAGCCGTCGACACCTGCCGAAAGTACAACATTTAGTTAAGCCAGGGACTACAGTGAGACTCTTAACCCGTACAGCCCCAGCGACGCGCCTGACGCGTCGGCGATGTATGTAACGCACAGCCCCAGAGACGCGCCTGGCGCGTCACCCTAATCGCGCCGACCGTAACCTCAGGTGTAGCCACTCAAGAGGGCTCAGATTTGTATGGGAACTGTGTACGTATCCCACGCAACCGTGCCGATGGTTGAAAACTCTCAAAGTCCACGTGCGTGTGCGCGAGCGCGCAATAACCTGTTTTTTTGGGATAATTGCCTTCAATTTTTTACTCTTATAAAATCCGTTTTCGGGGGCTCTGTAGGACCATTTTTTAAGCTTTTTGAGCGGTTTTTCGTGGTTTTTCCTTCATTTCTAACCCATTCGCCATTGTTTCTGGAATAAAACCATTTTTTGAAAACCGGCCGGGTTCTGGTGCGCAAACATTACAAAACTAGCCGGGGCTCCACGGGTTAAGAGGTTCTACTGGGCGAATGCGGCCAGACTCTTAAGATCCAAGGCCTAAAAAAAACATTTAAAACACCCCCAGTGGCACTTAAAACAAAGTAATTTGTGATTAGGTGAGATAATTACCCTCCTTTACTTGCTACCACTCCTACATATGCGTTCCCCCCAAAAAAACGTTTAAAACACCCCCAGTGGCACTTAAAACAAAGTAATTTGTGATTAGGTGAGATAATTACCCTCCTTTACTTGCTACCACTCCTACATATGCATTCCCCCATTCCTTAATTATAATCTATTTTTCTCTTATTCCCCCTTTTATCGGGTAATTTTTGGCACAAATTTACCCCTACCGGTCTCTTTAACACGGGCGAGTCACCTAGAGATCCTTGCAACACAGAGACTTCTACTCAGTCTCGCCAGTGTCGCTTCAGAGCTTGCAGAGGGAAGATATACGTCCCCCCAGCTCTCGCCTCATGATACGACCTTGCGGCAATAGTACGTCTTTTTCACACCCTAAATACTATTCCCACTTCTTTTATTGCTCTTAAATGTTCATATGTTCATAATAAAAGCAAAATAGGCGCATATTGATAAGTAATAATTATATATATGTTTCATATGACGATTTTCGTCAGAATAGACCCAAATACTTTCGCTTGGTGGGAGGGTTTAAACTACAATAGCTTCGCAGTTTATGAGTTAAGAGGAGGTTTTTAACTTGATCCCTCGACCTACATCAAGCTTATGAAAATAGGTCTGAAAATTGCCAAACTAATGGAGCGAATGTCTTGAATCCCAAAAAACAAACCAAAGCTTTCCTTAAGCTGGAGGTAGCATTGTAGTACAGTTTGTGTGTCACTGCCGGAGGCCCTACTTGGCTGCTGTTTGGCTTCAGGGTTCTTGGGAAGTATGTACACCTATAGCAGTGGATAGTATTGACGGGGGTGCACCACATTTCCTACACCCTGTATACTGCGTATTTCCTACACGTCACATCTCCTACAAATTTTGCAGTTTTTAGTGTACTGACATATTTCCTACACAGATACAGCATATCTCCTACGCCACATTTCCTACACCATGTATACTGCGTATTCATGATATTATATTGGTAGTGACAAACCCATCTTAGACCAATTAGAAAGATAATTCACCATCGATATACCTAATAGATGTAATATACCTTTTTCATATTACATTAGGGCAAATTGGATTTTCGGTCACGTATGGGATATAATGGATAATGGATAATAACAACCCTGCAAAATGTCCCACTTGTCGCACAATCATTCATGACAGGCTTGAAGTATTCATTTAAAACAAATTAATGTCCTCACAAAATACAATTTTAACTGGTTTTACAGTTTCATTTAAATAGACATATCTTTTTAAAGAGAAATAAAAACATTTCCCACATATATATTCTCCAGCGTTTTGTATTATTTCCTGCATAATGCATAATGCCACGTGATCTCGTTGATGAGCACTGATCATGTGGTTATACAGATTCATTTTATAGACTTATCTTTTTAAAGAGAAATAAAAAAAAATCCCACATAGGCCTCTATATTCTCCAGCGTTTTGTATTCTTTCCTGCATAATGCATAATGCCACGTGATCGCATTGATGAGCACTGATCATGTATCAGAATTGTAGGAGATAACAGTACATAGACTACAGTAGATCTGGACTGGACACAAAAATGGAACTTTGCAGTAAGGGACCCAAAATCGGAGAACGAACCCCCAAGTTCGAACCTCGAAACCGCGTAAATGTGACATTTTGCGGTTTCGAGGTTCGAACTTGGGGGTTTGTTCTCCGAATTTGGGTCCCTTACTGCAAAGTTCCATTTTCGTGTCCAGTCCAGATCTACTGTAGTCTATGGACAGTATAATAGTAGGAGTTATGCCGGATGCACCGTGTGGTGTAGGAGATATATGCTGGGTACTCAGTATCAGAATAAATATTGTAGGAGATATGACAGTATAATTGTAGAAGTTATGCCGGATGCACCGTGTGGTGTAGGAGATATATGCTGGGTACTCAGTATCAGAATAAATATTGTAGGAGATATGACAGTATAATTGTAGGAGTTATGCCGGATGCACTGTGTGGTGTAGGAGATATATGCTGGGTACTCAGTATCAGAATAAATATTGTAGGAGATATGACAGTATAATTGTAGGAGTTATGCCGGATGCACCGTGTGGTGTAGGAGATATATGCTGGGTACTCAGTATCAGAATAAATATTGTAGGAGATATGACAGTATAATTGTAGGAGTTATGCCGGATGCACCGTGTGGTGTAGGAGATATATGCTGGGTACTCAGTATCAGAATAAATATTGTAGGAGATATGACAGTATAATTGTAGGAGTTATGCCGGATGCACTGTGTGGTGTAGGAGATATATGCTGGGTACTCAGTATCAGAATAAATATTGTAGGAGATATGACAGTATAATTGTAGGAGTTATGCCGGATGCACCGTTTGGTGTAGGAGATATATGCTGGGTACTCAGTATCAGAATAAATATTGAAGGAGATATGACAGTATAATTGTAGGAGTTATGCCGGATGCACCGTGTGGTGTAGGAGATATGCTGGGTACTCAGTTTTGGTGTAGGAAATGTGCTGGATACTTGTTTTTGTGTAGGAAATATGACCGACTATGTGTAGGATATGTAGCAGTACTCCAACTTTTGTAGTTGTGTAGGAGATGTGACTACGCCCCGTATTGACCTATTAGTGCTGGTGAAAGATGTGGTAGTCTAAAGGGGGATCACATTTTTTTTTTTATCTTTCTCTCCTTTTCTTTCTTTCCCTGGCTTGTATCGTTCCGTTGGAGAAATACGGCTTCGCCAGAGAAATTTTTCTATCGAAAAATGTACAAATTTAGCTTGCTGTCAAAATAAAAATATATATACTGTAAATGCTGGCTCGCTACCGCTCGCCAGGAAAAAATTGACACCTGGATAGGGGTAAACGTCTTAAAACAGTAGGCTGAATGGGGCCGAATGGATACAAGCCAAAGAGATAGGGAGAGAAAGAGGTGGACCCCCTTAACTTCTGTGGAATCCTTGGCAGTGGTAGGGTGCTTTATTATAAATGTATTCTATATTTTATATGGGTATGAAGGAGACATAAGGCAAAGCTGCATGTAACAAGTGTCTCCCCCAAAGTTGAAAGAGACAGAGAGCCAAATTCAAGGTACGTTAGAGTCAAAATGTCTGGACACTCGGAGCTTGAAGCAGTTTAAGTCATAGAATGGGGGAAAGACAGATTGAGGGAGAGAGTTCCAAAGCTTACCTGTTGAGTCGAAGACTGGGAAAATCGGTTGAGTGATAAAAGGGGAGGCCTGAGTAGGGGAGACGGTAATATTGAGAGTGTGAGAAGCTTCCTGTATCCCATTTTCTTTGATGCTGTTTCTTTGTTGAGGAGGGATGGGGTGACTTTTCTAAAGGCCCTTTTGGTGCCCGCTCCCATCTCCCGCACTCTATCACATTACATAGATAGACATAGATACACTGGCCACACAGACATTACGATCCAGACGAGGTGGTCAGGACTTAATTCTAGTAGAGATGGCATATCCGATAGAAAAGGAAAGTTGAAGGAAAAGATAGACATTATAGACTGTCTTACCATAACACACTTTACACTACCTGGCGTTCTCTATAATACCTTTTGTAATTATCTTATTGATCACCCAACAATAATGGAAGATATTCTGCTTGTACTATTGTGGACATAAGTCCTGCTACACCTGCCTGACAGGGAATCGCGAATTGTGTTGGTAACATTGCTATCCCCCTCGTCCCCCCACTCCATCCCGTGCGCTCTACCACCCTCTTTCAGCCAAGCCCCTCCTTCCCACGCTACTGCTTTCGTTCTTGTTCACGTCTATAAGCCGCTCTTTATTTCTCCCTTTCTCATCGAATCATTGTATCTTTATGAATGTTTTCCTAATCTTTAACTAATATGAAATATCATACCGTTACATACTTCATATTTATATTTACCATTTTATATAAATCTAACAACATAAAAGTTTGATAATCCATTATATTAGACATTGGAAGTGTTTAGCTAAATGTGTTATTTAAGTCAATTACAACTGAGACTTTAATTTACTTTTGCATTATCATATTTCAATTCAGTTATAATGGTCTAAAGTTCTAAACCCATATATCTCACTGTTTGGAGTAAGCATGTATTTCACTGTTAATTTTTATACAATAATAAAAGAGATAATTGACACGCATAAAATATTAAAAGTTATAAATATATGTTTACGTGTGTATTCTCAATAATCGCCTGTCAACCCATCTCCCCCTTAACCCCTTCAGCACGATGGCGCCTTTCTACCTTTGATTCAGTTTAAGAAGGACCTATGTTATTCAGAAGGTCTATTGAGATCTTATTTACCCCTTTGGATTCTACAAGTATATTAGAAGATAAAGAAAATCATCTAATGGTAACCAAAATACGATGAAAATAACGTAATCGTGTTAAAGGGGTTAACTACAGTAGCTCACACTTATCTATTCATATTTTTGTAACTAGTCAACTCAAACACATGGTCAAACACATTAATGTGACATTACATTACACGATCTTGTATGTTATTTTCTTACTTTAGGAGATTTGGCGTCTTTCAACTGCCGCAGCAAACAATGCTCCCTCCGAGATTAACCCCTTCAATACCGGGGTTGTGTTTAGTTTTATTACATTTTTATTTCTACAATTGTGTGCTGATAAGGAAGGATTTGTGGTATTTAGAAGAACTAATTGAGCTAGTCTGAAGCCTTTTAATTGTTACATTTCCCTCCTTGATTGAATACAAACTTATAAATATAGCTATTCTCCATTCACTCGAAGCATGCCTCTGGCACCTAATTGGTGTTTGTATCGACGCTCATGATTCCCCATCTTATCAATACTGTAGCTCACTGGCCCTGAAGAATAACAGAGCTGATAATGTCTTTAATGCTATTTGTATTATTCTTTATTCATTCATTATACTAGACACTGTTAATAATTGTAATGATTACTTAACAATCTACAGTGTTATCTGAATCTTAAAGGTGGGGGCTCATGGGTTGAGATAAACATGGAATGATAATCGCCAAGCTGTACATAATTATCTTGCAAAATGCAATGGCACTGAAATAATTATTAACAATGGTATAAAGGATTTTGTGGATCGTCTATACCGGGCCTGTGACATCACAACAGTGTAAGTCCACCATCCAGTCTAGGCTAAGGATACTGGTGTGACGTCACTATTACGTCACAGGCCCGGTATAGACGATCTGCAAAATCCTTTATACCATTGTTAATAATTATTTCAGTGACATTGCATTTTACAAGATAATTATATGCAGGTTGGCGATTATTTTTCCATGTTTACCTCAACCCATGAGCCCCCACCTTTAAGAGCGATGATATCTCACATTAAACACATTAATATAATATACATCATACGGTAAACACAAGCGAGATAAATAAATGATAAACCTAAAATGTAAGCAATATATGAAGACTGACTAACTTGGCCCACGCTTCTTATAGACAATCACAGGCCCTGCTTCACTTATTACACATATAAAATAGGTAGCGACTACATTTCATCTCTTGCTTGTGTTTAAGGTATTATATCTGCATTATTTATGTGTTCCCTGTGATATTTCATTGCTCTTAAGGTTTGGATATCACTCTTGATTATCACATTATTATTGAATTCATTAAACTTATTTGTATTATTCCATATATTTATTAGTGGCCCCTCCATCATTGACGATTATGCCTATTACATAAGGCACCCTCTTCAAACACTCATCCGCCGTAGTTTGAATCTACCGCGCAGAGCATAAAAAATTGAGGAGCCTTCATCATGAGCGCACGCAACCTCACTCATGGTTCAGTCATTATGAAATTGGGTTCTCACTACGAAAAAAACTTCGTAACAAATAAAACACAAAAAGAAAATAACTATTCATAAGCTTTCCATATAATTGTGGATGTACTTGTGTGGATCTTTGACCAGATGCTGACTCAGGCGTCATTCTTCCTTCTCTGCTCTGCGCTCACCCTACCCAGACATGCCTCCCCACGCTCCGCTAGTTCCGCATTTGTTGCGTCCCTAGTGAGTTTTTTCTCATTTGTTTACTCCGGGATGTATCGAGTAAGGTTAGGATATGCGTAGCAGGGGTGTCCTGAGCGGGTTGCCCGCAGTGCAGTGTATTTTGGGTCGTGTGTTTGGGGCATCTATTTCGGGTGTACCCTCGTGGTCCCGTGGTGGACGCGTGAACTTTTTCGCGGTTAGCTAGCTTTGTGATGTAGGCGGCTTTCACTACGCGTTATTATGCTTCCTTTTATCTTTCTGATGAGGTAGCTTTTTCTTCTCTGACGTTCCCAGCGTATTTTTCTTCACATAGTGGAGTTTTTTCTGGGTCCCGAGTCAGTTCTTCCCTTTGCCGGGAAGCTTTTGCTACAGTGGTGTGTTGACGGTGGTTCCTGTTGTGATATAATTCAGTGCTTTTTGTTTATATTACGACATGATTACTTTTTATTCCGTCTGCCTAGGCCTAGCCAGCCTCTCGTAGCTTTGCCACATGTACAAGTGTTATTGATTTATGTTATAAATATGTACTACTGTGTCATGTGTGTCCTGGTTTAGTTGTGTATTGGCTATTTCCACGGACTATTTGTGTGTTCTGGATTAGTTGTGTATTGGCTATTTCCACGAACTAATTATGTGTCCTGGGTTAGTTGTGCTTTGGCTAAGTCCACGGTCTATTTGGTGCGTTCAGATTGAATCTGAACGGGGTGGGTTCCCTTTTCCGGCGGGTTTTCTCGGTTACACCATGAATACCTGGCTGGTTGCCGAGTTTTAATCACGCGTGGTTAAAAAAGGCTTGTTTCCCCAGGCGAGTGGTGGCTTGAGGCTCTCCAGGACTGCGTCTCTGTGGTGGTGCCTGTGTTCAGGCTTACTGTGTTTCCCGGCGGGATGGCTTTACCCATTTAACTAAGTGTTCATGCGGACACTTGTTGAGTTTAGTTTTTCCCGGTTTTGCAAAGCCAGTAAAACTAGGCTGTTTGTTGATTGGTCTTTCCTCCCCGGCGATCTTTTGCAAAGAAGTGGGGATAGGAATAATTGGGTTAATGTTATACTTAAATTCACACCCGGCGGTTGCACCTGGGGAGGGTGGGATTAACTGATTTGCAATTCAGTGTAGTTGACCAGACAATTGAGGGATACGATAAGTATCGCCGCCATTCAACATACGGCGATCTAGGACGCTTCGGGAGAAGCCAGATCTAGCATTTTAGACAGGCTTCCCAGTTTTTGATCTGCGAGATAATACGGGGGCCGGCGTCTTTTTATGGGTTTTCCAGTAAACTGGGAAGACTGCGTCATTTATAAAAAGCCATCCTGGTCTTTATATCATGTCAGAGGATATTCATAAATCTTTTGGACAAGTTAAGATATTCTGAAATCTTTAACTATGAACCTCCCGCGTAGCGAGCCGTGATAGTTGTGTATTACGTCTCGTTACCCGGCGGGTTATTCAACACTTGTGTTCGATCATGTTGGTGTAGCCTTATGAGCATTAATTCCTGGAAATTTTCTTTTTTCCAGGGCTGAGTTCCGGCGGGTCTATAGAGAACCTGGAGTAAACCCGGGGGTGGGTTCGTTTTCCACCAGTCTCTGCCATGGTTACCATAGACCCTGTTTTTGCTTTGTGTGTTACACCCTCCTGTTCAGGTATCCCTATCTTTGCACACACTCTTTGCATTAGATGTGTTAAATGTTTAGATCGCTCAAGGGGTTTGTGGGTGACGGGGAACTGTACCTTCTGTACTCAATTGAGTGTTAAAGTATTGCGAGACAATGATAGACCCGCGGCGGTCGCTTTACAAGAGGTCAGGCAGCTGTTGTCCACTTATGCTACCTCAGTGGCTCATAAAGCACTTCAATGTGATAACGTAATTCTTTGGGATAAATTACTGATTGAGCACCCCCCCCTATTAAACGTACCTCTAGAGTAATTGTACGAAAGTCAGCAGAGACTGGGCAGGGTACAGTACTTACTCTGGCCCCTAGCACATCTAAGAGACCTCGTGAACCCACGCCCCCGGTGACAGCCTCCACGTCACGGGCGCGGTCCAGGTTCAGGTTGCCCCTCAGACAACAGCCGCCTAGTCACTCTTCTTCACCTGCGAGAAAGAAGAGCAAAGAGGAAAAGTCCAAGGGCAGTTCTAGTGATAAATCTGAGAAGTCCAAGAGCAGTTCTAGTGGAATATCTAAGTCACACCGCAGCCACAAATCTTCCAGGAAAGATTCTCAGGAACGAAAGGCCTCCCGGCGTTCGCCGGAGCCTCATGCCTCAATTTCTGCCTCTACTCCCGACTTATCTAGTGTCCAATCTGATCGGGCGGGAGTGGTGTCAGAGACTGTGGTGGGGGTGTTACCGGCGGACAGGTTACCAATGGATATTGTAAATTTAGAATTAGAGAGTTCTGTGGGCAGTGATCGCCCTTTAGAAGAGTCTAGTTGGGGCTCAGTGGTTGATGGTGTATCTGACTCACAAGGGAGTTCGGGCCAAGGCCTGGGTGTGTGGTGGTATTCCCAACCAGGGCATTAAGGCCCACGTCTGGTTCCGGAGCCACAGGTACTGGCGGACGTACACCGGGACGCTGTGATCCCATCATCCATTCCAGACTTAACATGGCACCACGATGGGATTCAGGCTTCGGCGGAATCCTCTCATGATGGGCCAGATGACAAGGATGAGGTGTCTATAATCTCTGACATGGAGGTGCAAGAGTCGGGTTCAGTTCTAGATGACTCACAGGATAGGAATGATTCACCTCTTAGTTCTTCATCTGCTAAATTTGTCACGGCGGAGAGGAAATAGATGGGTTATTAGCTACTGCTCTAATGAAATTTTTTGGCCAACAGCCGGAGACTCCTACAGTGGACCTGGGACCTTCCATGACAAATTCAAGTGTTCGGCCTCTGATCGCTTCCATTGCTTTAACTAAGATTCCACACCCTCCCTCTATATCACCTACTATGGTCACTAGGCCTGCTTCGGCGGCACTGACTACTTCTAGTGTAAGGGTGGTAGCGGATGTGAATCCTCCCCCTTTAGATAAAGTACCGTTAAGAAAGGTAGCTATGCCCCTTTTATACGGTCCAGATGATTCATGGGTACAAATGATCCCAACTAAGCCAGAGGCGGCGCAGCCCACTTTGTCAGGGGAACTTCCAGTGCCACGTGAGTGGGTAATCCAAGGGAATAAATCGAGAAAGTTAAGAGCTTTGGATATTGCGGGTAATGTTCTTGATGTTAATATTAAGGCCATTCCGAACCATTATCACCATGACTATTTTGTGTATACAGCTACACCTGCACTGCCCCCTGCCTCAGCTTCAAAACTGTTTTCTGACTGGACCAAGCATGACGGTTTTAATGATATAAAAGCACTGTCAGCTCTCACTCCAGAATTAGATTTACAAACGGTCACAGACATAGCCGCTAACCCAGTGTTGAAGGTAGGGCAGTTGGGTCCAGGACCTTGGGTGGAATGGGAGGTTGAGGCTCAGAACTTTGCGACCACCTTCACCTCAAAATCTTCGCACCAGATTCCTCAGGACAGCCATTCTTCGTTCTCTCTGCCAGTCTTTTCGGCCGGCAAAGTGCCATCTGCTTTGTTTGCTTTTTTAGCTGCCCCCAAAATCAATCTATGCGAACTTAAAGATCCTTTCACTACACCTTCCCCAGCTCACCTAGACCGGGAGTTTAGGCTACGGGGGAAGGCGTATAGACTTTTTTCCCAATACATTGTTATGCACCAGGTGGCGAAATCTATGCTCAGATCTACTCAGGCAATCGCGGACGCGGATGTCAGAAGATCGATTGAACTAGCTCGGCGGTTACTCCTTCAGACTTCTATTCAGTCGTTGGGGGATATCCGTACAGCCTTGCTCAAGGCGGTGTGGGCGAGACAAGATCTTAGGATGTCCCTGGTGAAGAAACTTCCTGATAAAATTGCGAACCAGGTGGTCATGTCGCCGGTGCTAACCCCCTCTTTAATGTCCCCTGATGTGTGGAGAACTGTTTTCAACATGGCTCAGGCCTTTAAGCACAGTCCCGCCCCTTCTAAGAAACCTGCTTTTAACTTTCCCAAACCCAAACCAGTCGCAAAAGCTCAGCCGGGTGGGTCAAAGCCCTTTCATATACCTAAGTCCTCTTCCCCCCAAGGTCAGTACAGGTATAAACAAGGTAAGTTTGCGGGTCATAAAGGACGAAACTATAACAGACCGGGCCAGGGCCCGTCTTCTGCCAATGCCGGCCAGTCGGCTAAGCATCCACCACCACCACCACCACCACCATCAAAAAACTAAAGTCTCTCTCACTCCCAGGGCCGGTCTCACGGCAGGCGGATCAGAGGGTAGTACAGCCGGCGAACCCTTGTCTGCTAACTGGGTCATTCCGGACGTGTCACCGCACATGGCCAGTAAATACTTGGGCAGGATGGTGGCACGCAAGGGCATCACCTGGCAGTGGCTCCGGCGACCTCGTTTACGTCAGCCGACAAAGGCAAATTTAGTTTCTTTAGAGGTGGAGTCACTGATCCAGGAAATGATCACCAAGAATGTCATCATCCCGGTTCCTCAAAATTACCCAGTCTTTACATCCAAACTATTTCTAGTGCCCAAAAGGGACAGTGTTCAGATGAGGCCAGTCGTAGACCTGTCTTATCTGAACCTCCAGATTCACAATGTGTCATTCAGGATGCTGACAGTAAACCAGATTAGGCTAACACTTCCGCCGGGAGGATGGATGTGTTCTGTAGACCTGACAGACGCGTATTGGCACGTCTCGGTAAACAAAAGATTTCAACGGTTTCTGGCCTTAAGAATAAAGCATCAGACTTATGTCTTTCAGAGGATGCCGTTTGGATTGAACCTAGCACCTCGCTTATTCACGAAATTAGTCCGGCAAGCCCTGATGCCCTTGTTAGAGCAAGGGATCAGGGTTTTGTGGTATCTAGATGACTGGCTAGTGGTGGCAGAGACGGAACAAGTATGCATAAATCATGTCAACATAACATTAAATCATGTCAAAACTCTAGAGTTCAAGGTCAACCTGGTAAAGTCAAACCTTGTTCCCTCACGAGTAGTTCAGTGGATAGGGCTGGTCTGGGACACAGCTACTCTCACTCTGAGTCAGAGTGTGGACAATCGCAATAGATTTTGCAGGAAATTGTTTCTGTTCCTTCACAGTCTGACTACGACACGGAGAATCTGGGAGTCTCTGGTCGGCTCTCTCAACTGGATTCAACTAACTGTAAGGTTGGGCCGGTTGAGAGTCAAACGTTTAATATTGGAGGGCAACAAATATTTTCCGCTATTGCCGGCGAAAAAATTATGGCCCATACCAAAATTAATCCACAACTTACTAGCGGTCTGGGCGAAGAGGGAAACGTTACACTCAGTCATGTCATGGACCTCTCCTCCGCCGACGGTATGGGTAGACACGGATGCGTCAGGAACGATAGGTTGGGGCTTTCAGTCAAACCAAGGGCACCAGGGTCAAGGGCTTTGGTCCCATTTAGAAATCTCCCACATCAATGTCAAAGAATTACTAGTCCCCTTATATTTCCTTCAGGCTCACGGCTCTACTTTACGGGGCAAGTCGGTGGCCTTCAGAATGGACAATCTGAATGCAGTTCACTGTATTCAGAAACAAGGGTCAACGAGATCTCGGAAGTTGCTAAACGTGTCAGAAAAGATTTTTATTCTAGCCAACAGGCTGGACATTCATCTTCACGCATCTTATCTCCCAGGCGAAGCAAACGTCTGGGCAGACGCTCTGTCTCGGAGACAGAGCACAACAGTAGAATGGGCGCTCAAGCAAACCATTTTCAACCAAATGATTGCAGAGCCTTACCATCCACAAGTGGATTTATTTGTGTCAGAGGAGACTCACAAACTCCCACTGTACCTCACCCGCCGGACGATAACGCCGGCGGGCGGACCAGACGCACTGGTGACAGACTGGAACAGGTGGAGTTCCATTTATCTGTTTCCGCCGCCAGATGCGTCTCTAATGTGCCACGTAGTAAACAAACTACAGGATTATCGGGGCGTAGTCTCGCTAATCGCGCCCCTGTGGCCGGCGCAGTTGTGGTACCAGCAATTGAAGACGTGGTGCCCGCACCCGGTGTCACTCCCGGTCGGGTTTTTCCACTTAGACACAATTGGCAACCTAAAGACCTCGCTGACTTTGGCATTATGGACATTCAGGAGGCCAAATGGCTAGCACCATATGGTAGAGACGTGACCAATAAATTCATGAATCAATATACCCAGTCTACTAAGCGACAGTATCAATCGCATTGGCAAGCCATTACGTCTTGGATTCTTAGAACAGAACAAACTGTGCCCTCGGTGGCTTTGGTTTTTAATTATTTAAATTATCTGTTCGAGCAGAAACGTTTATCTGTGGTAACGTTAAAAAATAACTTAACAGCGATTAGGATGCCGTTTTTGGACCTTACCGGTCTCTCCATACCAGTCGTGGAGGAAACAGGTTTTATGAGGGCATGTTTTACACTCCGCCCACCTCCCCGTCAGCTCATGCCTACCTGGTCTCTGGACAAAGCATTGTCATTACTTCATTCCCGTCTGTAACCAAAATCATTACTTTTAAAAAGGGCAGTATTCCTTATGGCTTTGGCTACCGGGAACAGAGTATCTGAGCTGGCAGCGATGAGCAACACACCTAATTGCCTCAGGTTTGGTAGGCTTAATGAGTGTATTCACATTGCACCTTCCCCAGGGTTCATAGCCAAGAATGAGCACAGTGAACACGTGTTTTCAGAGTTCACGGTGCCGGCGTTGAATAGGGGAAAGGTGCACCATAATTTATGTCCAGTGCAAGCTCTAACCAAATATTTGAGAGTGGCACCTCTAAATCACCAGGGTGCTTTATGGGTATCAAGTACGGGTAAATGCTTGATGAAACGTAGACTGGCTTCTCTCTTGGTCGAGGTCATTAAAGAGAGTAATCCCGGCGTTGTGGGTAGGGCCCACGATTTACGCAAGTGGGCAGCTTCTTTACGTTTCCTTAAAAAACAAATTGTTGAAGATATTACGTCCACACAGTTGTGGGCCTCTAATCATATGTTTTTGACTCGATACCTTTCAGTAGCTCTAGACAAACCTTCCTTGCCATGTATAGCTTTAAGGCAGAGGGTCTAGGTGGCCCCTAAGTCACTTATTGTTTAATTTCAAGAAAAGGGGGAGGGGGGGGGGGTGCAGTCAGTGTAACATAGGACACCCTAGACCCCGCTGGAGTATGAGAGCTGTGATACTGTTTATGGGTGTTGTGATATGTAAATTTCTCTGTACTATTCATTACAGGAAATTGTACTAGTACAATTATAGTACAAACAACAGTGTTGTTGTAAGTAGTTTTTGGGCTGAGAAGCAATCTAATTTTAAGCATTGGTTATATTTTGCAAGATATATCCACTAATTTTATGGGGTTTATATGTGCACATGTAAACTTATAAGTTTTATTTTTCACCACTTAATTTAAGTGGGGTGCCTTGTTAACTGGCGGATCTGTTCTCAGAATCTCAGAGTTAACCCCTTTTTTATCAAGCAGGCTTCTTTGAAGCACGCTCCTGCTTGTACCCCTTTTTGTATATATGTGCTGTATAAAGTTTATGCGCCAAATATATCTTGTTTACAAAGTAAGAATACTATGTGGTTGTTTGATTATCTGCCTTTGCTAGAGTTATGATATGATTACGAATGTCCCCCTCCAGTCTTAGATATCAGGCATAATCGTCAATGATGGAGAGGCCACTAATAAATTATAGGTTTGACTCCTGCAAGGAGATAAAGAAAACCTAATATTTAGTAGTGGCCCCGTAATCATTGACGACTGGGGCCCTCCCGACCATCCCCTTCCCATTCGTTGATGTATTAAGGATTTTGGTTTACTTGATATGTCAGTGAAGGAAGAATGACGCCTGAGTCAGCGTCTGGCCAAAGATCCACACAAGTACATCCACGATATGATGGAAAGCTTATTGGATAGTTATTCTTATTTTCTTTTTCTTTTTTATTTGTTAGGAAGTTTTTTCGTAGTGAGAACCCAATTTCATAATGACTGAACCATGAGTGAGGTTGCGTGCACTCATGATGAAGGCTCCTCAATTTGTTATGCTCTGCGCGGTAGATTCAAACTACGGCGGATGAGTGTTTGAAGAGGGTGCCTTATGTAATAGGCATAATCGTCAATGATTACGGGGCCACTACTAAATATTAGGTTTTCTGTATCTCCTTGCAGGAGTCAAACCTATAATATTCATCAAACTAGATAAGTCTCAGTAATTCTAATGATAATGTGATAAGTGATATCCGAACCTTAAGACATATAAAATATCACATAGAACACCTAAATAACGTATATATCATACAGTAAACACAAGCAAGGGAGAAAATAGCGTCACTACCTATTTACAGGTGTATATGTGTGGTAGAGGTATTAAGTATTGAACGCACAGCTAAAATGTTTAAAATTTGAATATTGTCTCCGACAGGAGGAGGATATTCTTTGGTTTTCCTTGCGACACCATTTACCCCTTAAGGTTAATGACGCATGTTGACAGTTTATTGTGGCTCCTTTTAGACGATTTTATACAGCGTAAGAAAGATCTTTGGGAATTAAAAGGGTAAAGATTATCCCAATTAACCTTGTGATTTACATACGCCCTTCCTAATCAGAATAGAATTGCCTAATTATAGCCAGAACACAAATGCATGAACGATCCTAAATGAATCGAGCCGAATAAGGCACCAGACTTAAATCCTATGTAATCTGTGTGAGGCAACATGGTCAACAACTGGGAACATGAGAACATGATACAGTAAAGTGGATTATTCGGTTAATTTATTTTTATGTAAGCTATAATTTTGTAATAGTTATTAAATTATAGAAATAATAGTTCTAATCTATATTAATCACCAGTGAAGTAGCTTAAGTGATGCAGAACAAGCTCTCAAATGAATGACTGATAGTTACAGATAGAAATGCGGATAATAAATTGACAAGTAGAATCTGTTTTATCTTTATATTTCTTCATTTACTATAATTTCACACACACATATTTTTTCTCTCACACCACCACTTCCATTAGTTATAATGGTGGCACAAGGTTGCATTGTTTCTGTTGTAATTGTTGATACATTACTTCCAATTATTTGTTTTAATGAAGTGCTCGTCCGTAATTTGTTAATCAATAACCTATAACTCAAATTAACAATATCTACACTGCATCATATTATTATCATGATCAATTTTGAAACAAATTGCCTGGGGAATTTAGTATATGGTGAAACTACAACAAACACTTCAGCTTAGGACTCTCTAAAGCTCTTTGTTTTCGTCTTTATTTTGTTCTTATTTAGCGGTAGCTGGTTAAGTACCGTAAATAAAACCCAGAGCGAAGATTTTTGTGTTTTTTCTGGTATACAACGGGTTCGGCCCTACATGGACACTCTTCGCGTATAAGTTATATACGAACACGTGAAAATTGTGTATATAATGTATCTATCTATATCTATTAATTTCATGTGAAAGAAAGAATAGGGTATCGGTATTTTATAATATGTAACCAACCCTTCATTTACTCTTCATAGCATGAATTTGAGAAATATTGGATTCAGAATTATATTCAGCAAATTGATGGTGTATACAGCTAGTAGCTACAAAAAATATAATGATATTTAGGGGAAAAAACCTGTTTACAAATAATATACAACCGTTTATTTATAAGGCTATATCAATAGTGCTCTTAGTTTAAAGACGTGTTGCATGGTAAAACAAAAACGATACCGGTACTCTTATTGTTGGTGTTACGTCCTGGGATATATAAACACTGGGCTCTTTCTATTGGACTAGGTATGCGGCAACAAGCAACAACGGAAAACGCTAGATCCAACCCTTATCTATAAACCCAGGCAACAAACCACCCTAAACCGTCAAGAGTCCTGCCTGGACACGAGGTATCCTATGACTCGGTTACAGGGTGCACGCACTATAGACTGCTGATAGTCAAGCAGGCTATACAAAAGATCACACAATTAAGTTGACTTAAAGCTTCAAGGAAAAGATAGATAACGGAATTAAATTGCAGAAACAATTTAATAACAAACTAGAAGAAAGTACATTTAACGTTACGTTAATTAATACAACTAATCACCCCTGCGTGAAAGAAGGTGAAAGCAAACAGTCCTCAAAACATCGTACAGGTAGACAAGATGCAGGTTTCTAAACTGCATGCGGCTACTGTAGGATCTGATGCTTAGCAAAGAAAGTAAGTTAAGGATTTAGAGAACTCTTAACTCATAAGCAGGAATAAATACTAGTGATAGGCCATACAGTGTATAATGGCATAGGTATAATTAAATAAAGGCAGCAACTCGCAACATAACCACATACAGGTGTGCTTCTCACTCTTAGTCAGGCAAGCATGCTCGGACAGAGTCTCTAAGCCACACCCTGACTCGCAATGCTCACAAAAACGGTAAACTGTGGCACAATAACAAGCATACAGATATAATAAACCGCTAGCTGTTAATCTGCCAGGTGGCAGAGGTCTAGCCGGAAGGATATAGGCTTCGGATACCTGGGCTGAGCCACCTGCTCTAGCCTAGGGACGTTCCCAAGTCTGTGCGCCAAATTACTCTAATTGAAAGGGTGCTCTCTTGAGAGACTCAGATCCCAAGTATCTGACTCTCTCCTGGCGACCCTAAAACAAACGCAAGGCGTGCTAGCGCAGTGCTGAGTGGACTAGGCAAGGGCCCTCACACAAGACAACACTAGACACACAGGCACACAGACAAGAAAATGCCCCCAGACTCCCACGGGTATCCTAGTAAAGTCGTGCAGGTCCACAGGACTCGCACCAGCACACTTTACTTAAAGGATCACAAAAAGCCTCCCCTCCGGTCTAGCCCCTGCTCACCTGCCACAAGAACACACCAGCAAGCATGAAACCACCAAATATGAGACAACAAAAAAGCTTCCGAGGTCTCATTAACAATTATATCTCTGCATAAGGCCCAAAATCCTATCTAATTATCTGAGAGCTCGTCGTTAATACAATAATAGATATAAGGCCTATCAAGGGGATGGGATAGTTAAATAGATTGGTGAAGTAGTGCAAAGAAGGTATACAAAGTAAGAGAGAAAGTTTCTAAGTGGGGTTGAGAGGGATAAGATATCAAGGGGGTCCGAAGGGTACGACAGTGAGGTGAGCTCTGAGTCTTGAATCTGTCTGGACCCCACCCTAGGCATGCGAAATACATCCCATGCTTGGCAACACTCAACACCGTTGCCGGGTCAAAATCGTCTACCCCTTGCGTGAGTCGAAACTAAGCCTAACGTTGCGATTAATTGACAACAATCAGGCTCGTCCCAAGCTAGTCTCTCCGCGCCCGCGCGAAGCAACGTTCCCCAGCCGGTCTCTCTCTCCCGCTCGTCTCCTCCCACTCTCACTAGACTTACATCTTATATAATAATGAAACAATCAAACTATCGAGAATAAAATATACTAAGATGTGCTGGTTAAGAATGAGGGCAGCTTCAAGCTGTGAAACAACCTAAGAATATCCCAGACATTAGTTACATTGTCGTAGGATATATACTAAGGAAAAGCCGGCCAGCCGGCTGCCGCCAGCCGGTTTCTAAACGGCTGGGCAGCCGACACTCGCGCATGCCCGCACGTGGCTACTATGCAGGAGCGTCACACCTCCCCCAAGATATAAGACACTTGACTAAGTTCTTCATATCTAACAGAAAGCTTCTCATAGTACCACACACTGTTGCGACACAAGGCACTATATATAAAAAAATAAAGACTGTTGCACTCCACCGAGCAAGTTCAACTAACTTAGCGACAATAAGCGAAAACATTCAACTTAGATACTGCTACAGCATCTTATACAAAATACTACACGTTATAAAAAATAAAGAGTTTTTATAAGGTTTTTGCTTTTTTAATTTGTTTTTCTCGGCTGAACTACAGTGACAGCCTATTTTCCTCCACCCTCAACACACACTGACTGAACGGCGAGGGTTCTCCTGCAAACAAACCCTCCCGTGACAACCAATCAGCCAAAACATTATCAGTGCCCTTAGCATGCCACACATCCAACTTGTGTCCCGGCAGCAAAACAACACCTGGCACTGATAAACTGCCCAGTTCATCACAAGACTGGCATTTCTCTTCGCTCTTTCCGGCAACGGGGCCTGCCAATAACCTTTCACTAGTTCTACCTTCGTGATAGGCGATGCAGCCCCGAGGCGGTCTATGGTGTCGTCAACTCTCGATAAGGTATAGGCGTCTGTCAGGGATAATGCACACACACTCTCGCAATCAACACACTCACTGATCTTGCCACTTAACACAGGTTGCAAAGTTACAGGCAACGACCACTCACGACATTCCTTATCCCTCAGACCCTTCGTCAACACGTAATCCAGCTCTGCTTGCACCACAGGCTGTCGAGCAGGATTTATACGGTAGGGAATTAAACTGAGCCTTGCACTATCTCCAGCCTGCATGTCGGATTCTACCCCGTACATCAGGCCTGGAGAAGCAACAAACATGCGGATGCACTGCCACAGCCTAGTAAACAACTATCTCGCAGAATAACAATCCTAGTGCCCTTCCACAACCCAGCCGAGACCGCAGCTTCTAACCTGTAGTCTCCCTCCTTCTCCACCTTCGTCCCTAGAACAGCAGGTCATGAGAGGGACAATCAGTACCACCTGTGCAGTCACTCCCATAGTTCATTATTGCTAAGGCTTCCCCGCCGATACCGTACATGCGCACCCCCGCATTCCTTGTGACGACATCTGCCTGCGCAGCATCACCGCTTTTAGCGACATGGCCAGATACAGTCGGTCTATGGTAGGGCTGTTGCATTAGACTAGAGCAGCATTGGGAGGCTATGCGACGACCGGGCACAGCCACTCCACAGCCAACCTCACCAATCTGCTCAATGTCCTCCTTTTGACCACCACCCTTTGCAGCCATGGGTCGACCCTGACCTGGCAACCATGCCAAAGCCTCGTCGCCCACCTTGAACCACCGAAACAACGAGGCTAACGGTCTCCCAACATTCACGTGACCTGCCCGCGGAACATCTTGCACCGCCTGAGTTGTGAGGCTCAGGAGCTCGGCACGACCAGTGGGGTATGAACCGAGCTGGTGCTGGAGCGCTGCACACTGCTGCTCAGGCAGGTGCTCTAGCGCTTCCACAGCCACCAGACTCGTGTCCCCCGCCCACTGCTCCGCCGAGACATGATAATCCCTACTCTCCTCCACCTGTGCCCTACTGCCCCCCTCTCCTTCTCCACCTTGGCCGCTGCAGACCAACGCAGGGACAGTAGGCTGCTCAGGTGGTTGCCTCACAAACTCCTCCAACAGGTTCACATGACATGTTTCCCCGTCCTCGTGTTTGATCTCGACAGCACCATTACCACACTTCTGAACTTCCGGATCCTCCAACTGCAGTTTACAAATACCTGAAGGAACCAACCTGTCTAGATGCTTCCGAAGCAACCCAAGTCCTCCCCCAATATCAAACTGAGCAACCCTTTTTTCTCTCCGTGTGTAACGTTGCTGCCTCGGAGTCTCTTCCTGCCCTACCTCCTCACTAGCTGTGACAGGTCCTGGGGCCTCTCCAGACTCTAACATAGGTGCCAATAATGAGTCACCAAGAAACACTGCCGGCTCAAAACTCTCCAATTGACCAACACTTTCCCGTTTTCTTGTGACCTTTCCTCCGCGGTTTGATAGACTGAGGTGGTGGCTGCAAGGCTCCGGATGTCTGAGAACGCGTCACAACACACGCCATGGTTTGTACGCTACACTTCTCAACCCGCTCCTGTTCCTCCCTACTAACGTCGGCCGCCTTCTCGGCAACGACCAAGGATGAAACCTTAGAACCAGGCACCCCAAAGTCGTTGCCGAGAAGGAGGTCGACGCCCCCAACAGGTAACTTCTCCACAATTCCCACATCCAGGTCACGAGTCACACCATCAACTTCCACCTCCATTCTTACAAGCGGGTATGACCTTGTCGCATTAACTCCCTGAACCACAACCACCCGCGCCGTATTGACAGGTTTACCAGTGAAATTCCTCAACAGTGTTTGCGATGCCCCAGTGTCACGCAAAATTCTCACCTCATGTCTTCTACCCCCCCACTCCACACAACCGAGTCCCCTGTGGTCACTAAAGGCATCACGGACAGGGAATAAGCCTTCCGGATCCTTCTGCACTGGCAGTGTATTTTCCTCGGAAGAAATGCCTCTAACAAACTCCGATGTCCTCTTGAACACTCCAATGCCGTGAGCAAAAGACACGGCTGCCGGAGGAGGTCGACTAGGGCACTCATTTGCCTTATGACCCTCCTGGTGGCACCTAAAACACATACATTTCGGTTTCGGCTTACACTGTGATGTAAAAGGCCCCTGAATTTTCACATAGTGGTGGTAGGTTTGGCTTCAGTTTTAGTTTCATTGCTCTTTGGTTTAAATGTGTCATTGCTACGGGGAGGGGGAGGATAACGGTCCCTAGCACTTGCATCGTACTTCTGTGAGGACTCGCAACCCCGAATCAACGACAGCCGTAGATCAGCCATTTCTGCTGCTTCTACTAGAGTTCTTGGGTTTTTCTCCTTTAAGTTCAAAGTTAGATCACCGCCCGTGCTCTTAAAGAACTGCTCCAACATCATTAACTGCTTAACTCCATCAAACGTTGTTACCTTCTCAGATCGGAGCCAGTTCCCCATAGCATCGGACAAGTCCCGGGCGTGTTCCAAAAAGGTGCTATCTCTTCCCATAGTTACACCCCGGAACTTCAAACGGTACGTTTCTGGTTGCAGTTCGTAAGCCCTCAGGACAGCCTCCTTGAGATCCTCGTACACAATACATAACTCCAAAGGTATGCATCGTAGGCTTTAAGACCCTTGCCTATTAATCTAGAGGATACAAGTGCTGCCCATTTATTCTCTGGCCACTGGTGTTCCTGGCACTTCTTCTCAAAGCGTGTGAAAAATTCTGTTACACCACTCTCATCAAACACTGGAACCAGTTTCAATAAGTGCGAGAGAGACTGCTCATGAACACGGTTACCAGCCCCAAGTCGCTGTCCCGTTGTCTCTACTCGCGACTTCTCTACGTCCCTGTCGGCACAGTACCTAGTCGACTCAGCTTGGATTTTTGCTAGCTCTATTTGCTGCTGAAGCTCACCTGCCCTTTGTTGCTGGTGACTTTTTCTCTCTTCTATCTTGGCTAATTCTATTTGCTGCTGAATCTTAGCTAATTCGAGCTGAAGCAATAATTCTGGAGATAACCCTTGAGGAGGTGAAGGTGCTACAATGTTTGAAATTACCGGTGGTCCCCCCAGGGGCAACCCACCCTGCCAGTCACCACCCACCTGTGGAAGCGTACCCGGGGTAGGCAAACTACTGGGATGGCTGGGAGTCGAGTGTAGGGGAAGCATGGCCGAAGGGCTCTGAGCACTCAACCCATCTCGCTCACCAGTCACCCTGCCCAGTACACACGTTATCAAGTTATCCCTGGTCATGCCGCTAGTACCCGCATGACCGATAGCTGTGGCCAGGCATTGAAGACCGTACCGCTCCATACCTTCCAACCGCTCGGCAGTAACAGGCCATTGCAAAAATATCCTAGCATCCTCCTCACAGTTCACCCGATTAACCCTTTCATCATGCTGCTGTTCCTCAGTTTCGACATTACGTACTGTGTCTCCATTCTCCTCTGATCCGGTATAAGACATGATGCTCACAAAAATTTCTCACCACAATATTCAGAAAAGAAGCACCCCAAACTCTTATACCTCGATATACACACAAAAATTCTCGGAAATACTCAAGGGCTATACTATGTTGCAAAAAAAAATTATTCTTTCTGATCCCCGCAAAATATTCTCCAAAACAACAAATGTTCCCTGCTAATAAATGTAGGTTCACCAAATCCTAGGTAAGGTCGCCATTTGTTATGACTGGGGTTCAAATATGACTGGGGTTCAAATATATCAGGGCTCTTATTCATTGGACTAGTAATGGCATAAATGCTACAACGGAAAGCGCTAGCTCCAACCTCTGATGTATATTCCCAGTGAACAAAGAACACAAATACTCTACAGAGTTCTATATGCAATAATAGGCTATCAAACTCTCAATAAATGTGCGTCTACTCTAGGCTTAATGTTATGTGAAAACAGCCTATTACTACCTATAACCGAAGGTGCTTGGTTATGGTATGCAAAGTAAGGTGGTAAGCGAAGTTACAGCTTACGTTACTTTAATCAATAAATGTCAGGCACTCCTGCATGAAAGAAAGTGCACTAAAGTCCTTCAACACTAACAAGGAATCTTCTTTAAATGTTAGATGTTATAAAGATGCTCGTATCGGAAATGGAACCCAAAAAGGCAGGCAGCGGAACAATGCTCGTGCAGGCTATGCACACAAAAAGGCAGAATATATAATGCCGTCGGAGCCAAGAATATCCTAAACACAACAACAATAATAATCGCCACGACAATGCAGTATTCCTATCAACAAAAAGAGCCTAAGTCGTTTGTGTCTCAATACATCCAACTAGGCTGCGAAATGCTTGTGTAATCATAAACGGGTATGCATAAAAAGAGTAATTGGTTTAATATACTTAATGTCTACTATGATTGATAATGTCTAGCTAGAGTCAATGATACGAGATACTGGTGCGCATGGCATGCCGCATAGCCTAGTGCAAATCTCAAGTCTGTGCGTCAAATATTACGTTATAGGGAAGGGTAGCACTCTTGAGAAACCTTACTACCGAAGTATTAAGCGTTCTCCTGGCGTACCTCAAAGACAAACAACGAGCTTAGAACAGTGCAGAATGGTATAGGCAAAAAGCCCTCATTCGTGCATGCTCTACTCTCAATGGCACGCAGACTAGAATTTACTCTATCAACTCCAGTTCTCAGGTATGTCGTGCAGCTTTTAACTAAAGCCAGCACTCATAGGAAACAATACCTTATAATATCAGACTCCTAGTCTAGCATTATCTAATCCAGCAGAACACTAATAATTAAAGGATGCAGTACTTAAACAATATAAATGCCAACCAATGCTTCGTGATCCACTTATCTTAACAACTAACATACATGGGTTATATCAGACCTTAACGCACAATACAACTGGCCAGCATGAAGCTGATTTTGCAGAGTTAACCAGAGGGGATATAGTCTTAATAAAAGGTGGTGAAAGATATGAAAAAAGAGAGAGGTAGGCAGAGGAAAAGATTCTCAGGTGCGAGCGGGGTACAGGTAGCAAGGGAGAAAGATGGGTGCGTTCTAGAAACCAGATCTGAGGGAGAGAGTGGCGAGGAACTGTATATATATATACTCGCACCAGCTCGAGCCGCGTGGGAAAAAAGCGGTTACAAGTCCTCTAACCAATAGCAAGAGAGCTTGCAGCATGGTAAGGACCTCTCTCCACCATCCCCCGCGAACGAGGCAGCCAGCCGTGACGTCATCGAGCGGGACAAAAACACTACGCGCTCCCTCTCACTCTGTTCTACTCTCTCTCTCTCTCTCCCAGATCCCATCATTACTAGTTAATGATAAAACATATACTTTACAATTAAATATATAAAGCCTTGACATGGGTGAAAACAAAGAGCCTTTCTGGACTGCCCATGACACAAGCTTTCATATGAAATAAAGCACACTCTAATACACAAACTGTAGCCCCATCCACTGCCCTGGCGATCCTAGCGAGTCACTGTAGGACAAGCCATGCGGTTCTAACGGAGTGGTTAACGTCACACTTCAACATACGGCGCTTTAGGGCACAATTGGGGTTAACGTTTTTTAAACTAATATTCACACCCGGCGGGTGCTCCTTGGAAGGGTGGGAATAACGAATTTACAATTCAGTTAGTTAACCAGACAATTGAGGGATACGTTTTGTATCGCCGCCTTCAACATACGGCGATCTAAAAAGATACTTCGGGAGAAGTTAGATCTCGTTTATTTGTCAGGCTTCCCAGTTTTTGATCTACGAGATAATTCGGGGGCCGGCGTCTTTTTTATTTATTTTTTTTCCAAAATTGAATCTTGAAACAAACACCACCAGAAAGACTTAATCTGTTATAAACGCCATGCTGGTCTTTATATATTATGTCAGAGGGTATTTAAAATGCCCCAGAACAAGAAGCCCACCACAGAAGCCACGAGCGAACACCACACAGAAACACCCGGAAGAAAGGTCCACAGAACGAAAGGACCAGCTGACCGAGCCCGCCATTCCAGACAGGCCCGTGCCCGCAGGGCTAAACAGCTCCAGGACACACCCATTTACCTTTTCTAAACCGACCATTTTCCACACCTCACGTACACTAACCCCCTCGTGTCCTACACTTATTAACTACAAAGATGATGAACAGGAATATACATTCATATTAAAAACACCCATGCCTGTCCCGACGTTGAGCCAATGCCAACACATCAGACAGCCATAATTATATCTATGTATGTTCTTGCATCCGAGAAGTAGATGTTATATATCTTAGAAGTTCAAACACCCACGCTTGTCCCTAGACCTCGTATATCATTTTCCATGACGAGTATAGATATATGTAACCCGTGCTCAGTCGCCCCTTGCATTGCTCCTCTAGTAACTAAGTATTAATATTAACATTCCCTAACATCTTGTCTTGCCAGACTAGGCTTTTGAAGACCCATCGCCCCATAAATCTATGTATGCAATCCTTAGGTTAAGTATTTTTATCCGCCATTGTGTTCACCTTTTTCCATTTACTTTCCACAATTGTCATACGTCTTCCCCTTTCCTCCTTCGTATCCACAGCCCACACTACGCCAATTTATTTCGTGTCTTACACCTCTTACCCCAACCAGAGATTGTATAAGATAACCTGGTTACCAGTATCTGTCATAAGTACCCCGAAACAATAACTAAGTACCCCTACGAACTGCAGCTGTGGTTGGTATTTTATATTTAATAGAAAACGCAGTTCCCAGGGCCAACTAATAGTATCCATAACCCTCTGACTGATCACATAACTCTATCTTTTCCAGACTCATATACCACCCTATAGTTGCATTCCCCGGTAGCATTGGCTAACGTATTCTACTGCCTTTTCAAACTTCCATATCAATTGTAGCCTAATGCCACCCCCACGCCCAGGGACCTTAGGGGCAAAATTTCCCTGTAGCCCTTGAACTCCCCCCCCCCTCTCATTAAGACACCCGCGCTTCTCGACTCTTGTCCGACCTAGCCTCTCTCTCATACCTCTTGAAGATCCTTGAATTGTCCGTTACTAACGCTCTCCAACCTTTTATATATATACTCCTATCCAGCCTACCTTCACTTAGTAGGCCAGAACAACATTAGAACTTTACTAGCCCCTTGCATGCCATCTATTCTCTTACAACACATTCACAACCCTGCACCCAATGGTCGTCGGTGCGAGGCTAGCCGCCCCGCCAGTAACTAACTTCTATTGTCATACTTCCAGATAAATGTGGCAGAGTTAGCAACCCAGTCTCCACCATATCCAGCAAACCCTACAATTAACAAACAGCCGAGTAAAACCAGCTAGCTAAGCCACCTTCGGTTTTGGTATTAAAGACACTCACATCTGTCTCATACACAGAGGGTTATTACAAACACTGGTGATATGGCAAGCCCCTAGCCACAGCCGCCGGACGACTGTATCAGAGAGGGCGCCCAGCTCCCCCTTTTTGCCCACCCGAGGAGGGAGACCCCCACCCCCGCGGAGGTATACCTGGCCCCTGTTTTGACTTTCGAGTCATTGTCAGGTAGCACAGGAATTCTTCCTATCAATGAACTAACCATGAATGACTAACACCTTTACTAACCTCTATTACCTCACAATAAACCATTTACCTTTCTTGCATGCTCTGATCACTAAATTAGCACCTCAGCTATACCATAGAATGAAGATTGAACAATCTAGAGAGACGCTCCTATCACAGCTGTCCCCATCCTCCTCGCAAAGTAGATCCAGTCTCTCTCCCCTAAATACGTCCAGTATAGCCAAAATAGTACCTCTTACTAAGGCTCAGTTATATGAAAATATAAAGGCTTCTATCGCCCTGTGCCACAACAGTAAATACCATCTTACCTAGTCCCCATATCTATTGAGAGCTCAATTAAGTCCATAAGACTCGAGATCCCTACTGTCTACAGGGTCCAGAACCGAGCCTATAAATCTAACTCCCGCCCCCAGTCAAATCAGTTGAAAGCTAGACACCAACCAGTGGTCACTACCCTGCAGTTTACCTCTAGCTCTGCCCTTGTGTTGTTCCGGAGTTGAGAGATTCCAGATCCGGCAGACTCCGTGGCAGAGAAGACTGATAGAAGCATCTGTCCATGTACAAGTCCTCCTAACGTGCACCTTATAACCTTCACACAAATTCGTGGGTATATAAGTGTGTAGCCAGCAAACGATCATCAAGAGATCCGACTGAGAACTTCCTACATTTTGGACCATCTGGACGGCCGAGGAACCAGTCGTTAGCCCCCAACATCACCGGAAGCAAGATAACCAGGATCAGATCTACCCATACTATTCAAGATTCCTGTTACTAGTACTAAGTGTTATAGTACTAGCTTGATACTCACCTATTAACTTTCTATAAAGTGGCTAAGACCTTGCCCAGTGTAATTCATATTTAACCATTCCATTTGGGACGTACTAAGCGATCAGTGTTTTTTATTAACAGGCGACCTTGACTCTCGTAATTACCTTATTCAGATATTAAAACTCTAGTGATATCTAACGTTCGCCCACTGATTCGTGTTCTACATATTTCTGCCTTAAGAATATCAAACTTAGTTCAGTACCCCCATGAGGTTGCTAGAGATTTCCGTGTTCTATAATATACGCGTCTAATCCTAACTGTGAGTTGCTACGTGGGCACGCGACCAGCCAACAAGAGGTAAAATCAGTGACATTGAATTATACGAATATATTGAGGTCTTCCAGTAAAATATAAACTTGCTAATTAAACCCGTGATCAGAAGAATATACCTGAACGTTGGAAGTGGGAGACTAGGCTCCATCCAAATCCGCAAGTGCTAGCAGTTCCCTTCTATCATTTGTTTTGTGCGAATATAACTATCTTTCTATGCTCTTTATTTCTTTATTTCAATAAACGTGAACTTGTGTCATGTTACCGTGTGTTTATTTTGTGTTCTCTATTCCTCATACCTTGTATTGTGCATGCAGCCTTCTATACCCAGTCATTCAGAACTCACATTACCCAAGTTAAACCTGTAGAAAAACAGGGCATAACATTGGCGGCAGCGGTGGTTCTTGATTCGGATAAAAGGTTGCATTACATTGCAAGTTTGGAACAGCTAGAACACGAGAACATCATGGCGCAACCTAACCACGTTTTCATCCCAAATTATGATGAAACAAATTATGGGATCGAAGTATTCATGGACATAGTGAAACCCTTAGTTGACATTACTTATACCACGGACGCACATAAAATAGCCGTAACATTACCACACCTGGGAAAAGCCGTTTCCCTGGTGGCCTATCAAGTGCGCCCTGATCTCACCTGGAACGAATTTCGCACAATAGTGATAGAAGCCATTAAACCTTCGTTGGGCGTTTTCGTGGCCCACACCCGTATCCTAGACACGAAATTCGAAGGCGATCTAGATGCCACAGTCAGTAATTTGCCCAACACATAAAAAATTCTTTCCCCACGTTGACCAAAATCCAACAAGAACAGCAAATTCTGGTCAACCTTGTGTCGATATTGCCCTCAGCAGTAAAAGACCATTTCCGGGTGCACGATTTCGTCGAATACAAAAAAGACCTCATCACGATCCGACGTATTTTGGCCGTGCGCACAGAAGCACCCACCCAAATCGCTGCAATCAAGAGGTTTCCCACGCACCCGCAGCAAACCAACCACCAAAACCCCAAGAATGCCTACCCCGCCTCATCTTTCAACAACAGACCCACCTACCCTTCCGGCAAGCCCCAACCCAGTAGACCCCGGTTCCAACCGTCCCAGCCACGCAGAATCTTCAACCGGAACAGCAACTACAACACCTACCAAAGTAAAAATCCTACCTTAGTCATTATCAACCCCTATGAATTCCCTGCCTGTAATGCTCAGTGTGCCCTCCACCAAATTCGTGACTCTGCCAAACCTCGCCCCTCTACTCCTCGCATTTCTGTAAATGAAGAGGAGTGGGGACAAGAGGAAGAAATTGCCCCCCATACCATGACCTCAGACGATACCGAGGAAAGCCTGGAAGAGGTAGATACCGACCCCCAGGATTTTTAAAGTATCCCCCGCCCACGATGGGCTCGGCGGGGGACGCCATAACTAGTCGCACTGCCCCCATTTATTACATGGCCAAAATCAAGGACATTCCTGTCCGCTTGCTAATCGACACGGGAGCTGCCAAGTCATGTTTGTTCAAATCTTACTATGAAAAACATCCCCGACGATTTGGCCCTTTGTTAAACACCAAAACAGAACTCATCTCAGCTGCTGATACTTACTTAAATCTCCTAGGAGACACTTTACCCCTATCAGTAACCACTCCTGGCCCCCATGCTCGTTGTTATCACACATTTACAGTATTTTCCTCCAACTGTAAACATTATGATGGTTTCCTTGGACTTGACCTCCTTCAAAAACTAGAGGCCCAGATTGACTGCGGCCAAAGGCTGATCTCATTCAAAAACAAATTCCAGCCCAAAGCCTCTGACAAACCAATCACGCAGAAACCCATTCCCAAAAAGAAAAAAACAACCTCCCCCTCAACAAAACCTGATTCAGGGTTACCAAGTTGCAGCTAGCACTAAGGTTACTACTAAAACCTCCCCTTGCCCCGAGATCTCTCAAAACCTCACTCAATTCAGTAAAAAAATGCCTCAACAAACGAAAGAAGACAAGTCCAAGCAACTCCCCCTCGGTAATCCCCTCAATTCTCGTAACTCTGCCCAGAATAAATCCTCCCATGTTTTCAGGACAGACTCTGATATATGTAACCCTAATTCTATCCAATGTTTATGTACACATGTTTCCAGAAAAAATGCCGACCAATGTACCCAACAATGTTTCCCCCATGCCCCCAGAAATGTTAACAACCCCAAATCAATACACCAGTCCTACACCAATAACCCATGTTCTACACCTAACTTTTTCCCCAACCCTCCGCAGTCCCCCCAGCAAATCCCGTTTTCTAACTCGCTCACCTCGCACCCTTCTGAACCGCCCGCACGCGCCGTTAATCCCCCCTCACGCGTGCCGACCGAGGGACACAACCATGTTCCCACCATGCCCCCAGAAATGCCCAGCTATTCCACCACCCCCCCAATCCCCCTTGTGACAGTTTTTCGTCAGTAGCTCCCTTCCACCCCCCCACAATTCACACCCCTAATAAACTTCAAAACCCCACACTTGACTCACCCCCTCATGACAGACAAACCCACCAACCCCAGATAACCTCTAAACAAACCGTTACTGCCACCGACAACGCTTCCCCACCAACCCTCCGCAGTCCCTCCAACAAATCCCGTTTTCTAACCCCCTCACACCGCGCCCCACTGATCCTCTCACACGCGCCGTTAATCCCCCCCTCACGCGTGACCCCCACCAAAGTGACCTTGCCCCCCTTATAAGTACCAAGCACCTGCTCGCCAGTCAATCCTCCACGATCGTTAGCCAGTCGGTAGTACAGGATAAATGCCAAATTCCCACCCACCATCAAAAATGGGTGAACCTGCGGCCCATACCCCAAACTCACATGGTATTTTCCCCCACTAACACATCCCCCAACCCCCATCGCTGCCTCTTACAACCCGCCATCATTCCCGCTCGTATCAACCACATTCTCGTGGCTAATATCTCAGAGGAACCCCTGACATTACCGAAAGGTCTCATTATAGGAGACCTCGAAACTTTCGATGACCTCCCCATACATTGTAACGACACCCCTACCAGCCTCCAATTGCCCCCTCTTCCTGAGACACTATCTGACCACCAAAAGAACGGCATGTATGACCTACTGATGGAATTCAGTGACGTCTTTGCCCAACAACCCACCGAAATCGGACAGACGGATGTAGAACAACACATCATTAACACCACAGGCCCCCCCATACGACAACCATCCCGTAGAAAGAACCCCATACAACGTCAGGAAGAGGAACGCCAAGTCCAGGAAATGTTAGAGGCCGGGATTGCCACCCCGTCCATTAGCCCCTGGTCTTCCCCTGTTGTCTTAGTCAAAAAGAAAGATGGGACAACCCGTTTTTGCGTCGATTACAGGAGGTTAAATGACATAACCATTAAAGACGCTACGCCCTTACCCCGAATAGACGATTCCCTTGACTCCCTATACGGATCCAAATGGTTCACTACCCTCGACTTGCAAGCAGGGTATTGGCAAGTGCCTATCAAGGCCGAGGACCAAAAGAAAACAGCATTTTCCACTAGTGGTGGCCATCACTATGAATTTAACGTCCTACCTTTTGGCCTCTGTAACGGACCCGCCACTTTCTCCCGTTTGATGGAAACGGTATTGCATGGCCTAACCTGGGAAACCTGCCTAGCCTATCTGGACGATATTATTGTGTACTCTCCAACCTGGGAAGAACACCTCCTCAGGTTGAGACAAGTCCTGCAAAGAATCCGAGCCGCGGGTTGAAATTAAAACCCTCAAAGTGCGTGATTGCCCGGAATAAGGTAGATTTTCTCGGACACGTGATATCTGAACATGGTATTGCGCCAGACCCAAAGAAACTTCAAGCCATACAAAACCAAACCCCACCCACCACGGTTAAAGGAATACGTTCGTTTCTAGGTTTAGCCACGTACTACAGACGTTTCGTCCCCCACTTTGCCACCATAGCCAGACCCCTCCACCAACTTACCCACAAAGACACCCCGTTCGCCTGGACACCGGAAAGAGACCTCGCGTTTAACACTTTGAAGCAAAAGCTAATCCAAGCCCCTATTGTCGTTTTCCCTGACTACCAGAAACCTTTCCGTCTTTATACCGACGTATCTCTGTACGCCATAGGTGCAGTATTAGCTCAATTCAGAGATGGAAAGGAACATGTGATAGCGTATGCCAGCTACACACTCACCCCACCCCAACAGAATTACGCAGCCACCAAGAGAGAGTGCTTAGGGATCATTTGGGCACTCAGCCACTTCCGGTCATTTGTGTTAGGCGCAAAACTCGAAATAATTACCGACCATCAATCTTTTCAATGGCTGCGTAGGTGCGAAACCAACTCAGCCATTTTGGTACGTTGGAGAGAGACACTAGAGGACTACGACTTTACAATACAATATCGTCCCGGCAAACTCCATACTAATGCAGACGCCCTGTCACGTTTGCCAGTACCAAAAGACCCCCCCACCAACCTAGCCGCCTTACAAAACACTCAATTGGTATCTACCCCCACCTCCCGACAGAATGCCCCCCCAGCCCCCTCCCTAATTCAATCTTGGGAAGCACGAATCAGACCCCCTGGATACCGTTAAACGTCTTCAGGAGACTGACTCGCTGGGGAGATCAACTTGCCACAGACACTGGTCACATAATCTTGGACCCCACCATAGCCCACGACTACATGATTGCCATCCACGAGGGAAACGGCATACACCTTGGACAAAAGAAAATGTTAAAGATCTTCACAGACCAATACTGGACCCCCAACCCCTCCAAAATTGCACAACGAGTGACAGAATCCTGCAAACCGTGTTTATTGGGAAAGGATAGATCACGCACCCCAGGCCCAGCTGGTACCATTTCTGCCAACAAACCGTTCCAAGTCGTATCCCTCGACATCATGGGCCCGTTCCCTTCTTACGCTGGCAACCGCTATATCGTCACATTTGTAGACGTATATTCAAAATTTCTAATAGCCTGCCCAGTTAAAGACCACACAGCCACCACAGTCGCCACACTGCTTGCCACCGAAGTGTTCCCTATATTCGGCCTTCCCCTTGCTCTTCTATCGGACAATGCCCCCGAGTTTAGTGGACACGTTTGGCAACAATTCACCCAACAATGCGGTATCAAGATTAAACACTCATCCCCGTACTGGCCTCAAGGAAATGCTATCTGCGAACGCAGCCATCGCACCATCAACAACCAGTTACGTACAAGAATGATTGCTCTTAATACCTCAGACTGGCCATCACAACTAAAGATGATACAGTGGGGTATGAACACCTGTCCTCGGGAAGACGGTATTTCCCCTCATGAACGTGTTTACGGTGTACCCCCCCTGTTACTGCCATTCCACCACCACGCTCACCTTCCCTCCACCACCTCCACAATTGATCCATTGCAACATCTGCAAAACACCCTCCATACCGCCCAGATCTGTCAAGACACCAAAACTGACAACATCGATGAAAAAAACCCTTTCGCCATCCATGACACCGTAATGGTAGCCAACCTCCCTATCACCAACAAGTTAGGCCCTCGCTATGTCGGACCCTACACCGTAATACAAGTCCCAAATGCCTTTCAAGTCACCATCGACTATCACGGCGTAACTCGCACGCTCCGAACTAGATTCGTCCGAGCGTTTAAACCTCTAAAGCCACAAGACATTACCCCACCCCACACGTCCGACCCTAAATTAAATACCCCTACTCACCCCCTCACTCAGGCTACGAATATTCCCATACAAACCCCTAAGGACCTAAGCCCTCCAGCACCGAACCGACAAATCTTTTCTCACCATACCCCCCAACTAACCTCCACAAACCCCAAGCCCCCAATATCACACCCTCTTCCACCATGACACCTTCTTCCACTTCTGATAGTCAAGTTCCTCCCCAACTTATCCAAGTACAAAAACCTCCACCCACAACCCCGACCACAACAGAAACCCTCCCGTCTAGCCCTGACATACCTCCACCAGGCACCACAGTGAGAAAACCACCACCGCCACCCCAAACCAAGTACACACCCAACCGCACCACACAATCTACCTCAGTAACCTCACGCTACAACTTACGCCCACGACAAACATCGTTTAAAACCTCCAGAAAACACACCCTACTAACCAAGTTCCGTAGGGCTGCCAGACCACTACCCTCCTCCTCCTCCTCCTCCTCCTCTTCTTCTTCTTCGTCGAATTCTCCCCCACAAAGGGAAAGAAGACGAATAATCACCAGCAAATCACCAACCTCATCAAACAACACACGCCCCTACCCCCAACCCTCCAACTTAAATCTACACTCCTTACCCACCCGTCTAGCCCCCCCCGCATCCGCCCCTTTCCCCTCCACGATCCCCACCACCCCACCCACACACCGACCAACCTCCTCATCTCACCGAACCCCCAACCAACCCCCCCCTAAGAAACCCCCCCCAAAGTCACCCCCGAGAAAACTCCCACATGTCATTTACCTATAAAACATGCTTCCCCTCACTATAAAACATCGTCGAGCGACTCAAGTCCCACGACAAACATCTACCTTCCCACCAGGACCGCCAGAGGTAGAATAATCAACAGACCCATCAGATTTAAAGACAGCGATACAAAAATAACACCCCGTTCTGACACTAAGGACCCAAGCCACACAACACACACACCCCCTCCTTCCCACACACCTCCTTCACCCACCTTACCTACACCGATTTTGCGCATTGCCTCACTATATATTCCCAACCTACAACACCGCCTAAGAAAACCAAATACAACCCAGACTCACATTCCCCCTTCATCCCCAGCCCTGTTGTCATTGTGAATCCCCTTTCGGTTAGTAACCCATTCACCACACTAAACAGACTTCCTGTCAACCCCACACACCTCACTCCGACCCCCACGGGGGAAAGCTACAAACCATTCATACGAAAGGTTAAAGTAAAGACCCCCACTGGACACTTGGCCCGTGTACCACACCCACACCAAGCCCGGGCAGCCGCCCGCCACAACACAGAGGACACATTCTTACAGGTATACATTGACCTGCAAAAGAAACCTGACCGTCGCTCTCGTGTTTGGTGGAACTTTCTAAATACCCTGAAAATGACCCACCATTACTATGATTCTTTTAACTTCACCCTTGAGGCTCGAGGACGAGCCTATAATGAAGGAGAGGGAAGTAAAATGCCCCAGAACAAGAAGCCCACCACAGAAGCCACGAGCGAACACCACACAGAAACACCCGGAAGAAAGGTCCACAGAACGAAAGGACCAGCTGACCGAGCCCGCCATTCCAGACAGGCCCAAGCCCGCAGGGCTAAACAGCTCCAGGACACACCCATTTACCTTTTCTAAACCGACCATTTTCCACACCTCACGTACACTAACCCCCTCTCGTGTCCTACACTTATTAACTACAAAGATGATGAACAGGAATATACATTCATATTAAAAACACCCATGCCTGTCCCGACGTTGAGCCAATGCCAACACATCAGACAGCCATAATTATATCTATGTATGTTCTTGCATCCGAGAAGTAGATGTTATATATCTTAGAAGTTCAAACACCCACGCTTGTCCCTAGACCTCGTATATCATTTTCCATGACGAGTATAGATATATGTAACCCGTGCTCAGTCGCCCCTTGCATTGCTCCTCTAGTAACTAAGTATTAATATTAACATTCCCTAACATCTTGTCTTGCCAGACTAGGCTTCTGAAGACCCATCGCCCCATAAATCTATGTATGCAATCCTTAGGTTAAGTATTTTTATCCGCCATTGTGTTCACCTTTTTCCATTTACTTTCCACAATTGTCATACGTCTTCCCCTTGCCTCCTTCGTATCCACAGCCCACACTACGCCAATTTATTTCGTGTCTTACACCTCTTACCCCAACCAGAGATTGTATAAGATAACCTGGTTACCAGTATCTGTCATAAGTACCCCGAAACAATAACTAAGTACCCCTACGAACTGCCGCTGTGGTTGGTATTTTATATTTAATAGAAAACGCAGTTCCCAGGGCCAACTAATAGTATCCATAACCCTCTGACTGATCACATAACTCTATCTTTTCCAGACTCATATACCACCCCATAGTTGCATTCCCCGGTAGCATTTGGCTAACGTATTCTACTGCCTTTTCAAACTTCCATATCAATTGTAGCCTAATGCCACCCCCACGCCCAGGGACCTTAGGGGCAAAATTTCCCTGTAGCCCTTGAACTCCCCCCCCCCCCCTCTCATTAAGACACCCGCGCTTCTCGACTCTTGTCCGACCTAGCCTCTCTCTCATACCTCTTGAAGATCCTTGAATTGTCCGTTACTAACGCTCTCCAACCTTTTATATATATACTCCTATCCAGCCTACCTTCACTTAGTAGGCCAGAACAACATTAGAACTTTACTAGCCCCTTGCATGCCATCTATTCTCTTACAACACATTCACAACCCTGCACCCAATGGTCGTCGGTGCGAGGCTAGCCGCCCCGCCAGTAACTAACTTCTATTGTCATACTTCCAGATAAATGTGGCAGAGTTAGCAACCCAGTCTCCACCATATCCAGCAAACCCTACAATTAACAACCAGCCGAGTAAAACCAGCTAGCTAAGGCACCTTCGGTTTTGGTATTAAAGACACTCACATCTGTCTCATACACAGAGGGTTATTACAAACACTGGTGATATGGCAAGCCCCTAGCCACAGCCGCCGGACGACTATATCAGAGAGAGGGCGCCCAGCTCCCCCTTTTTGCCCACCCGAGGAGGGAGACCCCCACCCCCACGGAGGTATACCTGGCCCCTGTTTTGACTTTCGAGTCATTGCCAGGTAGCACAGGAATTCTTCCTATCAATGAACTAACCATGAATGACTAACACCTTTACTAACCTCTATTACCTCACAATAAACCATTTACCTTTCTTGCATGCTTTGATCACTAAATTAGCACCTCAGCTATACCATAGAATGAAGATTGAACAATCTAGAGAGACGCTCCTATCACAGCTGTCCCCATCCTCCTCGCAAAGTAGATCCAGTCTCTCTCCCCTAAATACGTCCAGTATAGCCAAAATAGTACCTCTTACTAAGGCTCAGTTATATGAAAATATAAAGGCTTCCTATCGCCCTGTGCCACAACAGTAAATACCATCTTACCTAGTCCCCATATCTATTGAGAGCTCAATTAAGTCCATAAGACTCGAGATCCCTACTGTCTACAGGGTCCAGAACCGAGCCTATAAATCTAACTCCCGCCCCCAGTCAAATCAGTTGAAAGCTAGACACCAACCAGTGGTCACTACCCTGCAGTTTACCTCTAGCTCTGCCCTTGTGTTGTTCCGGAGTTGAGAGATTCCAGATCCGGCAGACTCCATGGCAGAGAAGACTGATAGAAGCATCTGTCCATGTACAAGTCCTAACGTGCACCTTATAACCTTCACACAAATTCGTGGGTATATAAGTGTGTAGCCAGCAACGATCATCAAGAGATCCGACTTGAGAACTTCCTACATTTTGGACCATCTGGACGGCCGAGGAACCAGTCGTTAGCCCCCAACATCACCGGAAGCAAGATAACCAGGATCAGATCTACCCATACTATTCAAGATTCCTGTTACTAGTACTAAGTGTTATAGTACTAGCTTGATACTCACCTATTAACTTTCTATAAAGTGGCTAAGACCTTGCCCAGTGTAATTCATATTTAACCATTCCATTTGGGACGTACTAAGCGATCAGTGTTTTTTATTAACAGGCGACCTTGACTCTCGTAATTACCTTATTCAGATATTAAAACTCTAGTGATATCTAACGTTCGCTCACTGATTCGTGTTCTACATATTTCTGCCTTAAGAATATCAAACTTAGTTCAGTACCCCCATGAGGTTGCTAGAGATTTCCGTGTTCTATAATATACGCGTCTAATCCTAACTGTGAGTTGCTACGTGGGCACGCGACCAGCCAACAAGAGGTAAAATCAGTGACATTGAATTATACGAATATATTGAGGTCTTCCAGTAAAATATAAACTTGCTAATTAAACCCGTGATCAGAAGAATATACCTGAACGTTGGAAGTGGGAGACTAGGCTCCATCCAAATCCGCAAATGCTAGCAGTTCCCTTCTATCATTTGTTTTGTGCGAATATAACTATCTTTCTATGCTCTTTATTTCTTTATTTCAATAAACGTGAACTTGTGTCGTGTTACCGTGTGTTTATTTTGTGTTCTCTATTCCTCATACCTTGTATTGTGCATGCAGCCTTCTATACCCAGTCATTCAGAACTCACATTACCCAAGTTAAACCTGTAGAAAAACAGGGCATAACAGTATTCATAAATCTTTTGGACAAATTAAGATATTCTGATATCTTTTACTTAGGAAACCCCACCGCGTAGCGAGCTGTAGTCGTTGAGTATTACGTCTCGTTACCCGGCGGGTTATTTAACACTTGTGTGCGAACATGATTGGGCTAACCTTATGAGCATTAATTCCTGGAAATTTTTTTTTTTCCAGAGCTGGGTCCCGGCGGGTCTATGCAGAACCTGGAGTAAGTTTCCCACCAGTCTCTGTCATGGCTACCTTTGCCCCGGTTTTTGCTTTATGCATTACGCCCTCCTGTTCAGGTATCCCTATTTTTGCGCACACCCTTTGTATAAAATATGTTAAAATGTCTCGTTTGGTGTGGGTTACCTTTCCGGCGTTTTTCTCGTTGCTCCGAGAACACCGTTTTTGTTTACCGAGTTTTAGTCAGGATGGCTAAAATAGGTAAGTTACCCCGACGAGTTTGGTCGCTTGAGGGCTCATCTGAAACTGCGTTTTCTGTGGTCGAGCCTGGGATCAGGCTTCCTGTGTTATTCATTGCTTTATGCATTACGCCCTCCGGTAATGTCTCGTTTAGTGTGGGTTACCTTTCCGGCGTTTTTCTCGTTGCTCCGAGAACACCGTTTTTGTTTACCGAGTTTTAGTCAGGATGGCTAAAATAGGTAAGTTACCCCGACGAGTTTGGTCGCTTGAGGGCTCATCAGAAACTGCATTTTCTATGGTCGAGCCTGGGATCAGGCTTCCTGGGTTATTCCCGTCGAGGGGGGCTCCACACAGTTATCTAGGTGATCATGCTGACACCTGTTGGACATGGTTTTCTCTGCTTTTCAAAGCCATTGAAACAATGCTGTCTGTTTGTTTGGTCTTTCCCTCCCGGCGACCTTTTTACAAAGAGGTCTGGGGCAGGTATAATTGGTTTGACATTGCATATAAAACCCGGCGGTTGTACCTTCGGGTGGTTATATTTACGGATTTGCGATTCGCGATAATTTGCCAAACAATTGATTGATACAATAGGGTATCACGGCCTTCAAGACGGCGATCTATGAGGGCTTCTGGGAGAAGCCGGATTAGAGATTAAGATAGGCTTAGACTTTTTATGGGATAAAAAGATGCTTGAATCTTACTAGCCAATATAAAACTATGCTGTTGTTGTATTTCCTCCCCGGCGATCTTTTACAAAGAAGTGGGGATAGGAACAATTGGGGTTAACTTTTAAACTTTAAATCGCCCGGCGGGTGCAACCTGGAAGGGTGGGATGACCGAATTTGCAAAATTCAGTTTAGTTGACCAGACAATTGAGGGATGCATTGTGTATCGCCTCCTTCAACATACGGCGCTTTAGGGCACAATTGGGGTTAACGTTTTTTAAACTAATATTCACACCCGGCGGGTTCTCCTTGGAAGGGTGGGAATAACGAATTTACAATTCAGTTAGTTAACCAGACAATTGAGAGATACGTTTTGTATCGCCGCCTTCAACATACGGCGATCTAAAAAGATACTTCGGGAGAAGTTAGATCTTGTATATTTGTCAGGCTTCCCAGTTTTTCATCTACGAGATAATTCGGGGGCCGGCGTCTTTTTTAGTTTTTTTGTTTTGTTTTCCAAAATTGAATCTTGAAACAAACACCACCGGAAAGACTTAATCTGTTATAAACGCCATGCTGGTCTTTATATATTATGTCAGAGGGTATTCATAAATCTTTTGGACAATTTAAGATATTCTGATATCTTTTACTTAGGAAACCCCACCGCGTAGCGAGCTGTAGTCGTTGAGTATTACGTCTCGTTACCCGGCGGGTTATTTAACACTTGTGTGCGAACATGATTGGGTTAACCTTATGAGCATTAATTCCTGGAAATTTTCTTTTTTTCCAGAGCTGGGTCCCGGCGGGTCTATGCAGAACCTGGAGTAAGTTTCCCACCAGTCTCTGTCATGGCTACCTTTGCCCCAGTTTTTGCTTTATGCATTACGCCCTCCTGTTCAGGTATCCCTATTTTTGCGCACACCCTTTGTATAAAATGTGTTAAAATGTCTCGTTTGGTGTGGGTTACCTTTCCGGCGTTTTTCTCGTTGCTCCAAGAACACCGTTTTTGTTTACCGAGTTTAAGTCAGGATGGCTAAAATAGGTAAGTTACCCCGACGAGTATGGTCGCTTGAGGGCTCATCTGAAACTGCGTTTTCTGTGGTCGAGCCTGGGATCAGGCTTCCTGTGTTATTCATTGCTTTATGCATTACGCCCTCCTGTCATGTCTTGTTTAGTGTGGGTTACCTTTCCGGCGTTTTTCTCGTTGCTCCGAGAACACCGTTTTTGTTTACCGAGTTTTAGTCAGGATGGCTAAAATAGGTAAGTTACCCCGACGAGTTTGGTCGCTTGAGGGCTCATCAGAAACTGCGTTTTCTATGGTCGAGCCTGGGATCAGGCTTCCTGGGTTATTCCCGTCGAGGGGGGCTCCACACAGTTATCTAGGTGATCATGCTGACATGGTTTTCTCTGCTTTTCAAAGCCATTGAAACAATGCTGTCTGTTTGTTTGGTCTTTCCCTCCCGGCGACCTTTTTACAAAGAGGTCTGGGGCAGGTATAATTGGTTTGACATTGCATATAAAACCCGGCGGTTGTACCTTCGGGTGGTTATATTAACGGATTTGCAATTCGCGATAATTTGCCAAACAATTGATTGATACAATAGGGTATCACGGCCTTCAAGACGGCGATCTATGAGGGCTTCTGGGAGAAGCCGGATTAGAGTTTAAGATAGGCTTAGACTTTTTATGGGATAAAAAGATGCTTGAATCTTACTAGTGTTTCAAGTGTAAAGGGATACTTGAAAGACTTCATCTTTAATAAAGATATGCTTCATCTTTATGAGGATTCAGAAGTTATGCTTAATTCGTTTGGACAGGTAAAAGATATGCTGAAATCTTTAAATAAGCCATTGAAACAATGCTGTTTGTTTGTTTAGTCTTTCCCTCCCGGCGACCTTTTTACAAAGAGGTCTGGGGCAGGTACAATTGGTTTGACATTGCATATAAAACCCGGCGGTTGTACCTTCGGGTGGTTATATTAACTGATTTGCAATTCGCGATAATTTGCCAAACAATTGATTGATACAATAGGGTATCACGGCCTTCAAGACGGCGATCTATGAGGGCTTCTGGGAGAAGCCGGATTAGAGATTAAGATAGGCTTAGACTTTTTATGGGTTAAAAAGATGCCGGAATCTTACTAGTGTTTCAAGTGTATAGGGATACTTGAAAGACTTCAAAAGTAGTGGTGGAGTGCTACGGTTCGTTGACCGGCGTTTTTTGGCACATATTTTGTACCATTTGTTGGGTGTAACCCTATGAGCATTAATCCCCGGAAATTTCTCTTTCCAGGGCGGAGTACCGGTGTTGCACCAGGTGACCAGGTAGTTCCCGGGGGCAGGGTAGTTTTCCCCCAGTCTCTGTCGTGTCGGCACTTGAACCTCTCATTGCTGTATGTTCAACGCCGTTAAGCTCAGGTATCCCTATCTTATTTTTGTTTGTTAATGAAATAATTTAATAGCTGAATCATAATAACATAATTATATATTTTCTATGATTATATTATGATGATATTGTGTTTATTTATAGTAATTTATTTTAATACAATTAAGTATATATTAAATTAATTAGTATACTTTATGATTTTGCTCACCAGCTCTTCTTTCAATGTGTTAATGAGCTATGGGAGCTTTTAATTATCATAAACCTTTACGGGACTCGGACGAGGGCTCCCATTCAGAGAGTATACCGAGCTCGCAAGCGAGGGACAGCCACAGCCAAGGTGTATGGCGATATTCACAGTCCTGGCAGGACAGCACGCATCCCTTTGTGACTCAACTAGTGCTGACGTCCACCGGGATGCCGATGTACCATCTTCTATCCCAGTTTTAACATGGCAACATGTGGAGGTCCCGGCTTCGGCGGGATCTTCCCATGATAGGCCAGACTTAACGGATGAAGAACAACGATCTCTGGTCTCAGAGATGGAGGTTGAAGAGTCCAGTCACCTTCTAGGCGACTCTCAGGGTACTGTCGAATCTCCACGGAGTTCGTCATCGGCTAGGTATGTACCGGCGGAAGATATTGATGGACTACTATTGAATGCACTTAATAGGTTCTTTGGCCCTACGCCGGAAACTCCTTTTGATACGGGAGATCCCGCGATGTCGACGATTGTGCGACCTCTGGCTACATCCCTTGCTTTAGCTAAAATACATAACCATCCTCTTGTGTCAGATCGAATTTCCAATGTGCCAGGCACAGCAGCTCTCACTACTTCTACTGTGCGAGTCTTATCAGACGTATCTCCCCCTCCTTTCGACAAGGCGCCAGTTAAAAAACAGGAGCTATGCCTCTTTTATACAGGCCGGATGAGTCAGGGGTAGCAATGTTACGGAAATGTTTTGGATGTTCATATTAAGGACATTCCAGGTTCTTATAACCATGACTACTTCTTCCCACCAAATCCCTCCAGAACGCCATTCTTGGTTCTCTCTTCAGGTTTTTGGTGCCGGCGGAGTCCCCTCTGCTTGGCTGCCACCCCCCACAATTGGCAACCTAGAAACCTCGCGGACTTGTTCATTATGGACATTCAGGAGGCCAAGTGGCTAGCACCATATGGTAGCGACGTGACCAAGATATTCACGAATCAATATACCCAGTCTACAAAGCGACAGTTTCAATCGCATTGGCAAGCTTTTACGTCTCGGATTCTTAGAACAAGAACAAACTGTGCCCTCGGTGGCGTTGGTTGTTAATTATTTAATTTATCTGTTCATGCAGAAACATTTATCTGAAAGTTATTTATGTGGGCAGGTTTTAAACTCCGCCCACCTCCCCGTCAGCTCAGGCCTACATGGTCTCTGGACAAAGCATCGTCGTTATTTTCGTTCCCGTATGTACCAAAGACTGCAGATTTTACAAAAGGGCAGTATTCCTTATGGCTTTGGCTACCGGGTACAGAGTATCTGAGCTGGCGGCGATGAGCAACGCACCTAATTGCCTCAGGTTTGATAGGCTTCATGAGGGTATTCACATTGCACCTTCCCCAGGATTCATAGCCAAGATTGAGCACAGTGAACACGTATTTTCAGAGTTCACGGTGCCGGCGTTAAAAAGGGGAAAGGTGCACCATCTTTTTTGGCCCAGTGCAAGCTCTAACCAAATATTTAAGAGTGGCACCTCTAAATCACCAGGGTGCTTTATGGGTCGCAAGTCCGGGTGAACGCTTGATGGAGCGTACACTGGCTTCTCTCTTGGTCGAGGACTTTAAAGAGAAGAATCCCGGCGTTGTGGGTAAGACCCACGATTTACGCAAGGGGACAGCCTCTTTACGTTTCCTTAATAATCTTTCGGTGGAAGTTATTAAGTCCACACAGTTGTGGGCCTCTAATCAGGAGTTTTTGCCTCGATTCCTTTCAGTAGCTCTGGACAAATCTTCCTTGCCATGTATAGCTTTACGGCAGAGGGTCTAGGTGGCCCTTTTAGTAACGTTTTGTTTAATTTCAAGAAAAAGGGGGGGGGGGGGGGGGGGGTGCAGTCAGTGTGACATAGGACACCCTAGACCCCTCCGGAGTATGTGTTCGGAACATACGAGCTGTGATACTGGTTGTAGGCATTGTATTATAAAATTTCTCTGTAGTATTCATTGCAGGAAATTGTGCTAAAGGCCAATAATAGTGTTACAACAATTCTTGTTGTAAGTAGCTTTGGCTGTGAAGCAATAGATTTTTGAGAAATCTCGGTAGTTGCAACTACGACTTTTACTTTTGAAGTAATTACTTCTGCATAAGTACACGAGTTCAGTACTTCTACGAATGTACACGAATTCATTTATGTTTGGTTATATTTTTAGGAATATATCCACTAGTTAATGGGGTTTATATGTGCACATGTAAACTTATAAGTTTTTAGTTTTCACCACTTACTTTAAGTGGGGTGCCTTCTTAACTAGCAGATCTGTGCACAGAGTCTCAGAGTTAACCCTTTTTCAAGCAGGCTTCTTTGAAGCACGCTCCTGCTTGTACCCCTTTTTGAAGATTTAGGCTGTATAAAGTTTATGCACCCGAATATCTCTTTTTTACAAAAGTAAGAATACTATGTGGTTGTTTGATTATCTGCTTTTCTAGAGTTATGATATGATTACGAATGTCCCCCTCCAGTCTTAGAAATCAGGCATGTTCGTCAATGATAATAAATTATAGGTTTGACTCCTGTAAGGAGATAAAGAAAACCTAATATTTAGTAGTGGCCCCGTAATCATTGACGACTGGGGCCCTCCCGACCATCCCCTTCCCATTCGTTGATGTATTAAGGATTTTGGTTTACTTGATATGTCAGTGAAGGAAGTATGACGCCTGAATCAGCGTCTGGTCAAAGATCCACACAAGTACATCCACGATATGATGGAAAGCTTATTGGATAGTTATTCTTATTTTCTTTTTGTTTTTATTTTTTACGAAGTTTTTTCGTAGTGAGAACCCAATTCATAATGACTGAAGCCATGAGTGAGGTCGCGTGCGCTCATGATGAAGGCTCCTCAGATTTTAAATGCTCTGCGCGGTAGATTCAAACTACGGCGGATTAGTGTTTGAAGAGGATGCCTTAGGTAATAGGCATGTTCGTCAATGATTACGGGGCCACTACTAAATATTAGGTTTTCTTTATCTCCTTACAGCAGTCAAACCTATAATATTCTGGCTATCAATAAATGATCTTATGCAGCCTGGAAGGACCTGTGTCAATCAAAAGGTTTAGCTGGGAAAGGTTCGATGGTGTTAGTTGTGGTGATGACTGACACTATTGATGATGGTGTTAGTCGTGATATTATAGAGGCAACACAATACCACAGTCTACCACAGTCACCTGGTTGATGTCAGTGTGGTTGACTGCTTCCTTCACCAACTCCATCCCTCTCTCAACATAACCAAACACAATATAACACCGATTGAAAGAAGGTCCGTCCTTGGTCATGATGGCAAACTGGGCACTCTGTTTTTTTTTTTTTTTTTTTTTTTTTTCTATGTGATTGAGGGAGGCAAAAGGCACAACTGCCTATAGCGAGTGCCTCCCATAGTTGAAAGAGTGACAGGGCCAAAATCAAGGGACGTTCGAGCCAAAATGCCTGGACACACGGAGTTTGAAGCAATTTAAGTCATAGGAAGAGGGAAAGACCGATTCTGGGAGAGAGTTCCAGAGCTCAGATGTTGAGTAGAAGAAAGTTTGAGAGTAACGTTTCACTCTTGGGTTGGAGAGTTGCACAGAGTAGGGGTGGGATTGAGTTGCAAGACGGGTACCACGTGCCCTACGTAAAGGAGGTGGTATGCACTGGGAAAGCTCTGAGGAACACTGATTATTATAGTAGCGATAGAATAGCGAGAGAGATGCAACATTGCGGCGGAGAGAGAGAGATTGCAGAGAGTTGGTGAGTGGACGGGAGTTAATGATACGAAAGGCCTTCCTTTCAACTTTGTCTAGGAGAGCGGTGTGAGAGGAACCTCCCCACACATGTGAACAATACTCAATACAAGGGCGCACTATGCCCCTGTACAGAGCAAGAAGCTGTGCAGGGGAAAAGAACCCCCTAAGGCGGTTGAGCACACCCAGCTTCTGGGAGGCTGCCTTAGCAAGACTGGTAATATGGTCCTTCCAAATGAGAGCAGAAGAAAAAGAGACACCAAGAATATTGAGAGAAGATGAAGGGTCAATTTTTGTATTGTTGAAGAATAAGGGATAGTCCGCTGGGAGATCCTGACGGGTAGATAGATGGAGAAATTGGGTTTTGGAAGCATTAAAGTTAACAAGGTTTTCTCTGCCCCAATTGGAAATAGTATTTAGATCAGAATTTAAGAGTTCTATGGCTTCATTACGTTTGTCGTTGAGGGATTGCTGGCTGGGGCGTTCTGAAAAACTAATGGAGTAGTGTAAGGTTGAGTCGTCTGCGTATGAATGGATGGGAATTAAGGTACAGTGAAGGAGATCATTTATAAAAATTAGAAAGAGAATAGGAGATAGGACAGAGCCCTGAGGAACACCGGAGTTTATAGGGTGAGGAAGTGAACAATGGCCGTCCAAAACCGCAGCTATGGAACGGCCGGAAAGGAAATTAGAGACAAAGGCACAGATGGAGGGATAGAAACCGAAGGAGGGTAGTTTAGAAATTAAAGATTTATGCCAGACTCTATCGAAGGCTTTCGATATGTCTAGTGCAATAGAAAAAGTCTCACCGAAGTCCCGAAAGGAGGATGACCAAGAGTTAGTACGATATGAAAGAAGATCACCAGTAGAGCGACCCTTAAGGAAGCCATACTGGGGATCTGAGAGCAGATTATGAGAAGAGAAATGCTTAAGAAATTTGGAAGCAAGAATAGTTTCAAAAACTTTAGAAAGACAAGAGATAAGAGCAATTGGACGATAGTTGGAGGGTTGAGAGCGGTCACCCTTCTTTGGGACAGGTTGAATGTGAGCAAACTTCCAGCATGAAGGGAAGACGTTAGAGGATAGACAGAGACGAAAGAGTTTGCCTAGGCAGGGAGTCAGCACGGAAGCACAGATTTTGAGAACAACAGGAGGAACACCGTCCGGACCGTACGCCTTATTAGTGTTACCGGTAAGCCCAGAGAGGGTAGAAAGTACATCTTTAGAAGAGATTAGGATATTAGGCATAAGTAAGAGAGAGGAGGGCGGAGAGGGAGGAATAGCACCGGAATCATCCAAGGTGGAGTTTCTAGCAAAAGTTTGAGCGAAGAGTTTAGCTTTGTCAGAGGAAGAAGTGATGGTTGTGCCATCAGAGTGGGAAAGGGGAGGGAAAGACGAGGAAGAGAAATTGTTGGAGAGATTTTTGGCTAGATGCCAGAAAGCTTGGGAAGAGCTAGAGTTGGATAGTTCAGTGCATATATTATTGATGAAAGAGGTGTTTGGCAAGTCGAAGAACAGATTTGGCTTTATTCCGGGCAGAAACATATGAAGAATGAGAGTCTTGAGTTTTAAAAGGGGTCGGTACCGTTTGAGAATGCTTCCTCCTTATTGCGGGACAGCAGTAGAAACAGAGGCGTGAGTAAACCAAGATTTTTTAGCATTAGGCTGAGAGAGAAAAAATGGAATGGATGCTTCCATGCCCGATAGGATTACCTCGGTAATGCGTTC